>JBBMOE010000006.1:15811039-15868539 GCA_037975065.1 Chaetodon trifasciatus
TAATGTGTTATATTTCTCAAAGTATCAGATTTTTACACAAATGTCCACGTCGATGCGCAACTTAACGGTAATGCAATTAAGATTTACCAACACCTTATATGCAGCTGGGAGTCTGTATATTTTACCATGATTATTTAATCAGTAGCCTGAAAAATAATGAGTTCAGACAGCCCTCGAAACTAAGCACTTAACTTGAGTGAATGTTTTTTTTTTTTCTGAATTATGAAAACATGAAGTAATTGTAGAAGGACTATATTTGAAATTCCACAGGGCGGGTGATTTGCGTGTGGCACCACACGCGTGGGATCAATAATTGCAACGGGAAGGTTCGTGTTTAAATTTGGAAAGAAAAGAGGTGAGCAGAGAGAGAGAGAGAGAGAGAGAGAGAGAGAGAGAGAGAGAGAGAGAGAGGAGGGAAAGACGGGAGGGAGGGTGAAGAGAGGGAGAGAGAGAGTGGGAGATATACTGTAGCAATGCAAAGCAATGAGCAAATTAGGATTGTATAGCCCACATTGATCCTACATCAGATTCACACTTTTGGGTAGCTCGTCAAATATTAGAAGTGAACCGTGTCGGCGCCCTGTGGCCTGTGTGAAGGTTTCGATCCCTCTGGTCCTGCCATTTAGAGATGAGAGGAAGGGACACAGAGGGAGGGTATGAGCTGCCACTGGCTGCCTGGACACAAGTCCTCCCTCCAAACAAATGCCACAACACTGTTTCAACCTCTTCCCTCTGCCACTCTAATCCCACATGTGTGAAGGGAGGGACGATCTTAAATGTAGATCTCAGCTTCTGGAAATCTGCCAAGATTCTTTTCCCCCCACTTATGAGTGGAGTCAATAACTAAATCATTTCATTACATAAAACCAAACAGTAAAATAGACTTTTTTTTCTTTTTCTTTTCTTTCTGTCTTTCTTTTTTTTTGTCTTGCATATTCCTATGTATAAATAATTATGTATGTGTGTAGAAGAGGGATGGAAAGATAATAAAAGATGTCTCTGCACCATGCTTTAGTAAAATTCTAATATATGACAGATGTGATTGTCTAAATGTTATACTTATCCCCAAGAGAGCTGAGTGAGTTTTGACAATTGAACTTAAAAAGCAACTGCACCTCTAGCTTACTAATAAAATTTCCGTGACCATAAAGCGTCTTTTAGAGCCGCACTTATCTCCAAATATCATCATCTCATGCTATAGGGACAGGGGAGCAACGATAAAGATGCAATAAGGTGGTACACTTGAATCTGATTCAGCAACGCAGAGATGCTGTACAGATGGTCCTGTGCAGAAACAGAAAATTGGATTGTTCCCCTGGTAGATCAATTTCAACTTTTCCTGTAAGGAAAGAGGAGGATTTGAAACCTGCATTCATGTTAATGACAGTGATTGTGTGTTTGTTTATTAGACTCCTCTGGCTTGTCTGCGGGGTGCAGGGATCTCGTGGTTGCTACATTGTCTGGTGCCTTCATTTAGGTCCTTTTCCAGTGCTGCAGCGGTCCACGGAGACTACAGGCTGTTCTCTGTTCAAAAGCCTTGTCTACCATCTAAATGAGGCTTTCGGGGCAAAAAAAGAAAAGAAAAGAAAAGAAAGAAAAAAAAATCCAACATGAAAATACCACAATGTGCTGAACATTAGCTCACACTCGACTGCGATGTTTTGGGAATATGTTGGTTCTCCTTTTTGGATTGTTATTTTTCCCTGTGCATTCTCTAAGTGCTATCTACCCACAGGGCACTGGGGCCTCTTGTTGAGGAAAAAAAAAGCATGAAATTGACATTATATCCTTAAATGCAGTGCAGATTTGCAGGGAAAACACAGTAATCCACTGACAATGCTTGAAAATCAAACACATACTCCTCTCTGCTGCTCGCTTCTTAACAAGCTACAGTTTGCACTTCAGGTTAAATCTACTCATTAATTACTAGCATCTGCTTAAAATCATCTCCATTCATTTGTGCCAAAAAAGAGAGTATTCTCCTCAAGTCCCTCATAAGGCGGCTATTGTTGTTATGGTCAAATACTCCAGGGAAATGCAACAATTTATACAAATCAATAGCGTAGCAAATAATTCATGGCTGATCACATGGTGTTTTAGCTCCTTATTTGCAGTAGAAAACCATGTTTTGTTTGGCTCCCACAGGGCAACATGAAAGACCTGGGGAGAGGCGGGGAGAATCGGGAATGGAACTGAAGAGAGTGCATGAGGATAATGGGAGGACATTGATCATTTGGTGCACAAGACAACTGAACCTGCGAGTCAAGGCTAACAAGATGTATCATTTATACATTATTTAGACGTGTCTGGGCTTCTCGTGTACATTTTGTTACATCAGGTTTGCATCATCATCTTTGGAGTTGACGCTGCGCCGTGACCTGAAACGACAAGGAGAAAAAGAAAATGCTACTTATGTAATTGTCTAATTTTTATTGTTCATCCACCAGCAGAGGAGAAGAAGAAATCTTACACAAAACAACAACCAGCGCAGCCGTCATTTTGATGCTGATTTCAGTTACATCCTTCAGTGTTGGCCATTTGAAATCGCTGCTGTGCATTGTGGGAGCAAATAAATCCCCATTTGGACAGTGTTAGTCAGTCACAGCTTGTAATAGAAATTAATTTTGTAAATGTGGAGATGGATCAAGTTCCCTCTTGGCAGGGGAACCATCCCACAGACATGTTAACAACGTCTTCAGAGACCAATGAGGCCCATTTACAATAAGTGTCTGTTTTAAGTCGCTTGCTTTGTGTGTATGTGCATGTCTCACCACAGCATGCTATAAGGGGTCCCTCTGGTGTCAGCCAGAGAACGGCCTTTTGAGGCAGACTGGCTTTTATGGAGTGATGCTACACTTTCTCAATCACACAATTAAAGCTGGGTCTAGAGAGAAAGAGAGAGAGAGAGAGAGAGAGAGAAATAGGCTCTTTTACAGAGAGTGATTTACGCTGTGGTGTTGAGAAAAGAGGAGTCCTTGATAGATGACTTCATTAGATTTAATTAACAGAACCGAAGAAGAACACAGACAGCAGAGACGGAGGAGAGACAGAAGGGGAGAGAGTGGATTTGAGGGGGGATTGAGGGATAAAGAGAGGTGAAGAAAACACAGAAGAGGGGTCTACCCAGGAAAACAGAGAGGTAGAGCAGAGGCAGAGAGGGTGAATGGAGACCAGATGCCAGAGATTAGGATGAGGATGGCGATGCATGAAGAAGAGGCTTGTTTTCATGTGCTGAGAGGTTAGTGTGCGATCAGACAGGAGCGCCTTCTGGAGCTGAGACTCTGAGGAAAGAGTCCCAATAAAAGCAGCTCACCTGCCATATAAAGCTCAGTGGCCCGCTTAGGAAAGGATGCACCTACTTGTACCATAGCAACACACCCGCATGTATGTAAGACTGATCCAGCATGTGCCGCAGGCTGTGTCTGCTGGCTGAAGGCAAGCTTTGATGGGCCAAATCACTGCCTCTCTCCTATCAGACATGTCTATCATCTCATCCCTTTGAATCTCTCATCCCTCAAAGAGACAGAGCCCAGAACTACAGCCACTACAGTCAAACGCAAGTCCACTTTTTGTAGACCTCAAACCCAGTTTAATGTCTTTGGACACAGCATTTAGACACAGAGGACGGGTATGAGTGGCAATATTTTAACAGTCACATACACATACATACATACATACATACATACATACATACATACATACATACATACATACATACATACATACATATATAGACAAGTTATTGCATAGTTAGGGGATAACAAAGTTTAGCATTGGAAGAAAGTGAGCAACCTGAGGGAAATGTGTTAGAGTCGAGGAGGGCTGAGAATTTGAAGGAATAAAAATTGCAGTTTTTTTAGCAGAAGCAGTCAAAACACCTCGTGCATGTTGTTACAAAGCTAAGAGGCAGCCATCAGTGAAACGAGTGCAATGAAACCTTTGTCAAGTCAGAAGATCGTAATCAAGAAATGACATGTTCATGAGCAGATGCAGTCAAAACGTCATGTCATTACAAAGAGGCAGATGTCAGTTAAACAAGTGCAATGAGGCCTTTGTAAAGTCACAAGATCAGAATTATGTCCTCTGACCAATCAGTAATGAGAATCATTAGCAGATTAGGCTGTAAAAGCGATCGGTATTCAGCTACATTCTAGATTACATGTTTATCATGTTGTTTCTTATGTTCGTTAAGTAGGCAGTGGTATATGCCCTCTCTAGACAGTCATTATAGGCTGCCAGTTGATAGCTCAGTGAGCTGCTGTAGGCAGAGAGCACCTGTCACTTCTCATCCATCCATCTTTGTGTGCTTTAACTCAGGTCTGATGGAAGGATGAGGACCCTCAGTAGACCACAGCAACATCACCAGCAGCTGAGAGCAATAATTAATCTAATTCCCCCTCAATTCATTTGACACACTTAATCTATAGGTGCAGGCAGCACAGATGTGATGCTGAAAAAGTGTCATATTAAATGTAGAATATAACAAATTTGCATTGCGATTCCTGATCTTTTTTTTTTTTTTTTAATTACATCACCTCTCTCAACCCTCCTTTCCTTCCTCCCATCCCCTCATCCATCCATCTCCGCTCAGATGGATTCGGGCACCAAACACGTGGTCACATGACATGAATGGGTAATCAGTAGGTATTAGTGTGTGTTAACAACCCCTAAGCTGAAAGATGATTCCCCTCTTGATATTAAAGAGATAACACAGCAGAGGAGCAAAAAGCAAATGGCCCTAAGCCTCCAGCTATGCTCCCCTCCAAAGTTGTTTTCCTGGAAAATTAGGCGATTGACTAATGGCGTAAATGCTGTTAATTACCGGCACCAGCACCCCAAACAGTCGTCTCTGCCTGTAACTAATAAGAAATCAATTAGCTAATGAATTGGTCATTAAGTGAAAAGCTAATCTTGGCCGAGGTATTTTTTAATGATTATTTTTTGCCTATGATCCTGGCTAATTGCCGTTGTCATACGGCGCTCTCAGCTTTCAGCATGCCTAATGAAGCTTCATTAGATCATAACTGGCACTCTTGGAAGATTCGCGGGCAAACCTGCTTCCCAATTATTTTTAATTGCCAGACATTCTGCACAAACAAGTGCTGCTGCACCTTGCCGAACAGGAGAGCTCAGGCTGGCTGTGCTGCGCTTCCTTCATGACTTCATTTGAAGCGATTAGAGCGTGGGGCAGGGTCGTCGCCGAGCTGCTGTTGTCTGCGGTGGATTTAAAGAGCCCATCAGCTCAAACTGCTGGGCTCATTGTTACGCTTCGTTCCTCACTTTGATTTGGACTGAGGAGAAAAGCTGCTGCTTCCAGCGTGGCTGATCTGGCTGCGTGTCGCCCATGTGCACACACACTGACGGACACATTGTGGACGCGTTACAGCACACGGAGACAAAGAGAGAATCGTGCATTTAACTGGCATTTCTGTGCAATTACAAAAACACAGACAGAGACAAACACAGATATATAAACAGACACACACACTGTCTGCACACCTGTACATGTGTCAGCTGACAAAAACAAAGGAGAGAGAGCATCCCTCCCGGGCATGAATAATTAAGAAAAGACAAAAGAGCCTTGTTTTTTTTCCTCCTGTATCTCCTTCTTTTGTGTGTCTAGTAAACCCCAGTGTAGTGTACTCTGAGTTCTCCACTAATAAGATGGAGGATCATTCTCTCCATGGTGCTCACACAACACATGTTTCCAATCTGACCCTGCACAAGTATCTCTCTCTAACGTGAAGAGGTTTGCGGTGAAAACAGAACTGCTGAAACTCAGTTTATCCCGAATTTGCCACCAGGTCTTTTCCTCTCCCATTGTTCGAGATGACAAACACAAACAACGTAGCTCCGGTGGCACAGCACCGAAACACTGTTTTATTCTGCTGCTACAAGCACAGAGACAAAAGAAATACATCCAGAATCGATTGCTCGTTCTTTGCAAAGCTCTGACTCAGTTTAGTTAGGCGGGGAGCTGCACAATGTTATTGCCACCTGTGTTTGTGAAGATTTGGTGATACGGAGTCTGCATTAATACAGCTATCAAGCAAACGCATATTTGTCTAATCACGATGCAGCTTTTTGCCAAAACATTGCGCCTTTGAGAGAGCAGCCAATCTTTCCAAAGTCCAGGGGCCTGATTTTGAAACCAAGGCCTCTGATTTGCAGCCATGCCAAACACCTCTCCCCAGGTGCCTTGGTGTGCATGTGTCTGACTGCACGTGTGCGTGTGACACACTGAGGAGAGGGCTGGGACTACTTCACTGGCACGCTCAAGTTTGACGGTGGATGAATGGCACTCCAGATGTCTATCAATATTTAGCAGTAAACATCCCAAGCAGGCGGGGAGATGTGGCAGCTGAGAACATGAGGTGGTGCAGCTATGAACTGTTGACTATCAGCTTAACCGGCTAAACTGGGAAGTCTCCCTGAAGCTTACAGTGCCACAGCTGTGTGTGCAGACACTTTGCAGTCTCAGATTTGTTGGAAGCAGGACACATTTTGTTAATGACTTTCATGGAAAACTACATTGAATTCTTAAGAGCAGACAATCTTAAATTCAAGGTTGCCCTGGATTTCATGCCTCCACACATGCAACAGTTGCATTTCCTGATTAGTTTATGCAAATCAATGTCCATCTTAAATCAAAACAGCTAGAAATACTTCTGGTAATAAAAAAAAAAAAAAAAAAAAAACGAGGAGAAATTTGAAGAGAAAATTAAAAATGTGCTGATTCTTGCAGTATGGAGATTTTATCCTCAAATTTAATATTTTCTTTTTAATAATCAAATTCCTGATTTTTTAAAAACAGAAACCTTACAAGCACTTCAGTGACCAGTTCTAAACTGACTCAATGCACAAGGTCCCAGAATTACAGCCTGCATTTATTTATCAATGTCCTAAAAGCTCATTCCCGCTTAGCTGAAGCTACAATCAATAACTTTCATCATGTTTCAGCTGCAGAAGAGATGTGAGAGCATCTACTGTGTCATTTGTCAAGTTGTTTAGACATACAGTGACAATGTCCTTAATTAATCAGGTAATGTTAATGTGAATAATTTAATAAAGTAATGAAACTAGAAGAGTGCAGTCGACTGCAGATCTCTGCCAGGGCTATGGTGGTGAAAATAATAAAAACAGCGATTTATTCACCGCGTAACATGAATGAATCATAACATATTGAGTGTGGAATTACTCCGCAGATGCTCCAGTTCAAGATGACACAAAACTTGTCAGTTTTTCAGCAACAACGGCCAAAATGTGGCCTCCAACAGACTCAGAAATTGTGAATCACCGCACCCTCAAGCATACAGTCATAAATGTGTAATAAGATGATTGGTCCGGTAGTATGAGAGATTAGCTGCGGATAGATACAGATACGCACGCACAGACACACAAGGCCAAACGCACATTTAAAATCGCATCAGCGGTGCCGACCAAGCAGGTGGAATCCAACAAACCACATTCCTCAATAGCAGAGTGGCCGTTTGTGGAGGTATGCAGTTTATACCAATTTCAGCTACACCTGATGACATTTGTTGTTTTTAAATGAACTAAATTGTGTCTTTCTGCCTTTATTTCTCCCTTACACCAACACACTTGGACTTGCACACACACACACACATACACACTCAAATCACATTACAACACATCTAATTGAAGTTTATGACGCAGAGGAGAGCATATGCTCATTGAGCCAATTGAATCATTAGAAAAGCACACAGTAGGCAGAGGACCTGCCAGAACTGCAGCTGAGGAAAATATGTGAGGGCCCAGATTCCCTGTCCAAGACCGTTACCGAGACGGAGCATGTAAACACATCAACAGACACACACCGATGCACACATTTCACATGCAGGATGACATTCTTACGTTATGCAAATCCATCTTAAGCTGTGTGGTTGTAGCCAGGTCTGTGCCTTGATATCTGCCCACACCTCACTTCCCCCTCTTCCTGAGAGCCGGCTGAGCTCTGACATCCACACACGTCCACACATTCTGTCTGACATCGGGCCCTGTGGTGAGATGCTCCTTGACCGGCCTTGATCCACAGAGGAGGGAGTAAGTGGAGGGGAAGTAAGATAGACAGGAGCAAAGACAGCCTGTCAGAGTTAAAGGCAAACAGACATTAGGCTTTCCAGAGCTGCAGTTGCTCTCTCCGACTCTCCTCCGCTCCACACTTTATAAAATTTACATGACGCATCAGAAAGGCCACAAGAGCCTCTTTGATTGTGGAACTATGCCTGAAAAATACATCAGTCGCCATCTTTTCTGGCGGTGAAGCTGGGAGACAGAATGAAAATACACTTGGCGCGTTCACACACCCTCTAATGCTCTCATTCGCAAACAACATGGCACACACAAAGGCAGAAGACAGAGAGACAGTCATGGACACAACACACATTTTAGATACACACATTAACTTGCATGCAGGCGTCACACTGCGTGTCTGTGAAACAGTGGGACGTAGCTCCTCGGTGTCATCTCTAATCGCTGTGATCTAAATGTATAAGAATTGATGGTGCCTTCCACCAAATGCTGTTATGGGGGACCTGGTTTGTTTATTTAATGAAGCCGGTGTCACAGTGGATCTGCGTCCTTGCCTTTGGAAACGGTGGCAGGTGTTGGTGGCAGATTTCCCTCAAACAGGGCCACTGAATTAACAAATCAAATTAACATAACACTGGCGTCAGATCTGGGGGCCTGTTTCTCTGGCACGGCTGTCCCTGTAGTTTGCCTGTACGGACGCTCCCCTCTTGTGTCCAGATGTCCCCACAGTGCCAGCTTCCTCTTCCCAGAAACCACTGAACTGGGCCCAGGCTGGAACTCAAACAAATCATGGACAAGGACAGAGCGCTTCCCTCACTACTTGAGTAAAAGTTTTTTCTGTGCGCTATCACCACGGCAACACATCCCATCACTACATCTCTTACTTGCTGAGGTTTAACTTATAGCGTCTGTGTTTGTGCATATGTGATTTGTGTTCTTTATGGCAATAAAGGAAGTGAGGAGGGTAGCTAAACGTTGAAACAAACAGAGACTTAAAAGGATCATTTTGGGTTTCTTTGGCAATCCTTCCAGTTACTGGACTTTACAAAGTTGATTTTAGACAGTGTGCCTGTGGTGTGGCGGGACAAATCCTGGTGGGCCGCAGCATCTTGGGCCGGTGGACCATCAAAAAATTCATCCGGCCAAGTCTGTCTCTTCATCGGCCCCCTCTGTGTCATCCCCACCCCTCCTAAATTTCTTTCCATGGTGTGTGCTGAGGCTAAGATACTGCAGCTACTGGTAAATTGCTGCTGGATAAGACGAAAATGAAATCAAATTACGAGATTTGAATACACTGGAATGGATGAGACGAGGCGGTAATGGAATGGACAGTGGTGGAGTTTAAGCAAACTGAAAAGGAATGGATCTAATGTGAATGGAAGAGAATGGAAGGCTCATAATTACACAGAGATGCAAACCACTGAGATTAATAGGCAGACCTCAGAGAGACATCTGGAAAAAATTCTGGAGAAATTCAACAATCAGGACATTTTACTGGGAAAGTTGAGTGAAGAGTGTTGCAATAGAGAAAACTTCGAGTAGCATAAACTGTAAACAGAGCAAACCTGTTGCAGAGCTGAGATGTTGTGCTTTCCTAATGGTGCAGGACTCAGTAATTCTGCTAACTCATCAGTCAGGCTCAGGACATTTCCTCAGAAACAAATGATCGATCTCTACAGAAGCCTAACAATGAGAAATTCATTTAAATCACGTTTGGAGCAGTGAAGCATCTAAAACATTCAGGGCTGGGGGGGCAGGACCAGTACTGAAAAACATCAGTAGTGATGGATGTGTGTGTCCCCACTGACACACTTTCAGCCATCATGGAAGCAGCAGCAGTGGCCAGAGGCGGTTAATGTTTGTCAGGAATATGTTTAAAATATTGTGGCCTTTAAAAGTTGATGTGACGTGCTAATCACACTTCCAGCAGACAGAGAGCAACACTTATTTGGAATCACGTGTGCAGCCATTTGATGAATATCAGGCCAATATTTGTTCCAGCAGACACAGAGAAACATCAACTTTCAATTGGAGCAGACTTTAAGTCCAGTAGTTACTCCTCTTTTAGCTTAGTTTTGGTCACTACCAACTCACTACCTGTTTCTCAGCTGCTAAATGCTTCACTGTGCTATCAACTACCTGCCAGGTAGTGTGCTGTGGGTTTATCAGAGCTTGAATGAAGACAGCTGCTTGCTGTTGTTGGAAATGGGGTTGATGGGACCAATGTGACTGAACCAAAATGGTAAAGTTGCAGGTCGTGAAACTAAAACAATGAGCTGAAAGTTGCTTAGTATAGCAACTGTGAGAGTGAGAGTCAGGTCAACTGCCATCTCTACAAGAGACCCCTTTTACATATAACCACTAGTAGTAGTGCAGCAGCGCAGCTTTAAATAAGCGTACATCAGTAATAGGTGCAAATTGTACATATTTATGAAGAGCAAACATTTACAGCAACATTTTGTACAGTAGCTGTATTTTATATACTGTTAAGCAGTTAAATTTCTAGCAATTTATCATGTTTTATGAGCTGTATGATTGTATTTTTGGTGCATAAAATCAGAATTTATTTGAACTGACTGAGCTAAACGGGACTGTGCAGCCGATCCTGCTGCTCGCAGACGTAATGTAGCTTTACGGAAAAGTAGAAGCGTCTAAACTGACTGTAAACTGGCTGTCACAGCCATTTATGGCCTCTCTATCCATCGACCTGATGTTGTGGATGTGCTGGCAGCACAAACACAGACAGCCCAGAGACTGTCTCCTAGTGTTAAAAACAGTTAGCAGCATTTAGCTGTATTAAACAGAATATTAATGGATTTGGAATGAGACTACCCAGCACCATTAAAACCTCAAAGTGAGTTGATATGCAGATATAGATTCCATTACCTCCATTTACCTTGCCTTTTATTCACTCGCTGACAGTGGTAAACAAAAAGCAAAGAGCTTAAAATGAACGATTCTCTCCCCCTCATACAAAACATTTACTATTATGGATGAAACTGCTTGTGACGTTACATTTTCTAATCACCTAATCTCACAGCGGACTGCCTCTGCCAACAACACTTCAATGACGCTACCTGTGCCGAGGAAAACATTTAGAGTGAAGGCACACGTCCAACTGACTCAGCGTTACACGAGCCATCACAAAATGAGGCTGGACACTGGTGTAAATGACATGAGTTCTGATAGAATGCAGGAAGAGGAGATCCTTATTCATAATTATTGGTTTCAATCTCCGACATAACATGACGCCACGGTAGGTGGATAAACAGTGACGGCTTGGAGAGTTATGCTAATGGATGTGTACAGTGACAGCGGATGGCTCAGTCAATCATAACCACCTCTCATCTCATAATCACAAGCCAGAAGCAGGCCAGGGATGCCTGCAAGATGCACCACAGCACAACACTGACAAATATAATGATCAACAACCACTGACAATCTGCAACCAACGCAGGCACACATGCAAGCACACACTTTCAGATCCACAGTCGTGACAGAAGATCCTAACTGTGAAATATGGCGTCACTGCCGCTGTGCCCGCGTCTTATTTTAGAAGTAAGCAAATAGAGAAGATTGCCTGCATTTAATGACAAAAGAAACCCCAAATCAGGTGCAAAATGAAAGTTTGCAGATCCCTTTAACAAAGGAATACCAAATCTGTCAGAGTACTCTCCAATTCCCCGCTGTTGGGAGTTTGGGGGGAAAACACAGCAGCAGCCACAGTGCCTCCCTCAGCTCTGTCCATTTCCATAAATGCTGCTGGCTGTCTTACCTACACCAGAAACACTGCTAGGCTAAATGCCCTGGCATATCATTTCCCTCTTTCTCTGCCTCACCTATTCTGAACCAAATGTTCATTACCATGCAGCCTGCCTTGGAGAGAGAGAAGGAGAAAACGACTAAGAGTACAGAGCTGAGATCATTGACAGCTTGATGTGACGAAGGTCAATTGAAATAACAGGTTTTTGTGTGTTTATATTTTAAATGGGCCACTTGTGTCGGCTGTTCTTGGCTTTCTGCAGACGGGGAAGCTGGGGAGCGCTGCCGTGGCTATGGGGCCGTGTTGAAAGTGTGAGGCCGACACACACACACACACACACACACTCACTCGCTGTAATGAGCAGGTTATGCTAAGGCACAGGCTGCTAAAATCTGTAATTATAATCAACCTCTCTCTCCACCTCTCCCTCTCCCCCTCATCACCCTCTGCCTTCCCTCTCTCTTTCCTTTTTTTCAGTCGACATCAGTGAGCGGGCATCAGGGAACCCTTCACTAAGCACCGGAGGTAATGAGTTTATTGATTAACATGCAGAGATGAAGCGGCTCTCTGAAATTAGTGTTGTTTTACATTATTAGATGGACTCGGGGCACTTCAGAGCGCTACCAGACCATTACCTCATTGCAGTCCCAAAACTCACATAAGCATCAACTTTTGCCAAACTGAGGACAAGGTGTTTGGACTTTTGAACATCCCAAGCTGCTTTGTTCACGGCCAACAGGCTTCTACTAAAAGACAGACCTGTGGCAGTTTTTGATGAATGCCTCACTCTGTTTTTAATGTGTTTGTTTTGGTATGCAGGTAGGGTGTGTGCGCTCTGTCAGATGACTGGCAGCTCCGCATCTGGCAAACCATCTGGATGAGGAAGATCACATGTGACCCACTTAACTGGTGCGTGACCCCACTCTCTGACACGTCTCAGAGTCGTACTGTAACTGCACCGGGAGCTGTTGTAAGAAGCAGCAGATAATTGTTGGGATTTTTGAGAAAGGTATGATGAATGGATGGACTAAAAAGTTCACTCTCCTGTTTAAATAGTTTGATTGGATCAAAAAAGACACCATGATTGCAGGGAACAAACAACCTTCCTAATTGCGGGATGCACTATAACACACTGACAGTGACCACTAGTTTGTCCAATCTGACACAGGTAAACAATAGATACGATCATAAAAGAAATTCAAATGGACACACAGCTTCCCAAAACTGTGTTGAAAGTTAATTGAGTCCACTGAGCTCACAGTGATTTGAAATTTTGGGTTGGGTTTTATTCCTTCATATTCATTTATGCATTTGTACACACACACACACACACACACACACACACACACACACATACATACACACACACACATATACATGTATATATATATAGATATATATATATCTATATATATACACACACACAGAGAGAGAGAGAGTAAATACCATTTGCTGGTGCTGTGGTGCTGTGGTTTACCTCATGTTGACGTGAAAGGACTTGGGTTTGTTGACCTCGAAACCTCCAGACCAGGTGCAGTTGGGGGTGTCCATGAGGCGCACGCACAGCAGCTGGTCGTAGTCGTTGCGGGGCCAGTGGAAGACAACGCTGGAGCCTGGCAGTGTGGAGATGTATCCCTCCGGGTTGGCAGTACCCTAGCACAAATGTAGTCATTAATGACCTCTGTCATATTGTATTTATTTTCCCCCTGTAAGTGAAACAGGGACAAGGGCTACAGACGGAGCTGTCTCACAGCACACATTTTGACTTATCAAACAACGGTGCAAATAACATTATTACTAGCTGCANATATATATATATATATATATATATATATATATATATATTCATTCATTGCCAAGTAGTACAGCGTACAACCAGTGAACAGGCACCTCACTGAAAGATTCTAGATACCTAAAGAAAAAACTCAGTGTTTTCGATCATGGATCATGGAAAAAATGCTAAATATTTTCCGAAGTATTATACAGAAATATTTTATTTTAACATAATAGGGGATGAAATGTGACTTTAATTTCCATCTTACTGACTTTTCTTAACCTAATTTGCATCTCAAAAAGCTTTAGTTCAGTGACAGTGGGAGGCAGCCTTGTCACTAGAAGGTTGCTGGTTCAATCTCCAGACCAAAACTATAAATCTGGGTGGGGACAGTGAAAGACACACACTTGTCCCTCCCTCATTACCACCACTGAGCCGCCCTTGAGCAAGACCCCAAACCCTCAGCTGCTCCAGTGGGGTGACTCAGTTTCCAACATATTGGACAGTGGTTGTACTGACTGGGCACCTTCCAGGTGAGAATGTGGGAAACGATTGGGTACTGCTCTCTGTGAAGCTCTCCTGGATAAATAAAGATTGAAGATAACTGTTCAAGCACAGCAACACTGGATTCAACGACCACTGTTCAACCAGTAATTCAACTAAATGTCTCTTGCCCTGTGTCTTCCTTCATGCTGGCAGCCATACACAGAGAAAAGCCACACCGCCATATGACCCCCACCCCTCTTCAAAACAGCCCCCCACCCCCGGCAACAACACAAACACATAAACACAAATCCACTTAAACAGCCTGTCATGTACTCTCAGTGTATCACACACTCATCCTCCAGGAAGGTTACCCACTCTCACCACTCAGCCAGAGGGGAGTCCCTCAGCTCAGGCTTCCCCCTTTGCCACCTGGATACTTCCTCTGAAGGTTCCTGGTGCGCAGCGTGTCAGAGGCGCTATGAAGATACCAGCAAAAATGGCAGAGCAAAGGAGTGGCGTCAATCTCTCACCGCCGGTGCCTCTCTCGCGCCACTTTGATGTGATGGCTGCTCTTTGCTTTGTGATGTGGAGGAGCTGTCAGATTAGTGGGCCTGTCACGGCTCTGTCTGCTTGTCTGTTGGGCTTGACAGAGCCTGTGATGGAGCTCAGACTAAACAAAAGGGTTATCACCTTCCCTGCGCTCGACCGCTCTACTCTTTCATATGCGGAAAGAAGGGAGGAGAAGGCTTCCATCCTCCATGCGGAGAGAAGAGGAGGAGGAGAGCATGTCATCATTCAGCCAGCATCAAAAAGGATGTGAGCAGGAAGAAAAATGCAAGTGATTATTAAACCTATCTGTATCTATCTGCATCTGCAGATCTGCTGTATAAACAGTATCTAAATACATCTAAATCCTTGCATTCATGCATATACTAATACTGTGCATGCATACACAATATATAGAACACTCAAACATGTCCTGAGTATGTATATATTAAAAACTGACAACACAGAAAAGACAGAGTATGTGAATTTGTACAGTAACCCCCATGCATCCTTCTACAGGAAGTCCCTGCTGCATGGACTTCCTTTTAAACACAGCTGTGACTTGAAATGAGGCATAGAAAAAGTGATCCATTCTCCAGACACCTGGCGCCCACAGTCTACAGGTGCAGTGTGTGTGTGTGTGTGTGTGTGTGTGTGTGTGTGTGTGTGTGTGTGTGTGTGTGTGTGAATGTTTCAATGAGGTGCAATAACACACTAATGATGAGAGAGTGATCACTGCTGACACAGCCAGGCTCACACGGTAATATGAACTTCCTGTTTCAAGTAATTTTTATTTCCTGCTTGACTTTTGCTGTAATTAAGAGGCCGGGGCCTCGACTACAGTTACTGCAGCCTGCATTACAGTGTATCTCTGTGGACAAGTTCAGGGCAAAAATGCACAGTCCAGATTTAACACATCCCCATCTGTAAATCAACACGAATGATTAGAGAGATTGCCTCCAGCAACAGATAAATACGTGCCATCCGGTACTTGTGAAGCTGACTCATTAGAGATGCTTCAGTTTTCTTTTCAGAACTGTTATGAAATCATTAATTCTTGTCATTCAAAAGTAGTGTATGTTGCATGGACATGGTCAAATTTTCTAACATGACTAACAAGACAAGAGGAATTCACCATATAGTTTTCCCAGACTTGACTATGATTTGACCTTACTTGAACAATCTAACCTGTGTCCTCTACATGAGACCAGTGTGCAGGCCATCCCTGATGCACAGCACCATATGGCTTGCCACTGCCTGAGAAGCAGCTGAAGGTTTGATGAAGATCAGTAAAGCCACACTTGCAGAGGTCTTCTTCACCTGACAAATAATGAAAGGATTTAGCTGTGTGAGTGTGCCGCTTTCTTCTCCTGTCCTCCACTGGACGAGACATCTGTTATTTAAATAATGGTTTCAAACAAGAAGGAAGAAATTGTTACCCAACACTGTCTCAGCTGCTGATGACAGAGAGAGCAGAGTGAGAAAGAGAGGGAGAGAGAGAGCATATTGAGTAGGTTAATAGTAAAAAAAGAACAGTCTGAATTCCAATGACAGAGGAGGAGATAATGAGGTGTTTTGATGTGACACGAAAGACAGAGGGATCTAATAAAGGTAGTCAGCTTGTGCTGCGCAGCTGCACTGCAGGTCAGCTCACTCTCACACATACACACACACAAGTGCACAAACATAGCCACAGCAAACTAGTTGCACACACTCAATGAAATCCATGTGCACAAATATACACACACACACACACACACACACACAACAGGACTGTGGCCCCCTCTGTCACATCCTACTGTCTCTATTTTCTAGCTTGACCCACTGATGTGTAAAAATACACACATTCACACATATTCATACCAGTTTTTATTAGAACTTTATATTTACATCTGCCTGCATCCTTGTTTGTGTCTATCTCTGCTGAGTGTTTAAGCTAATAACACACACACACGTAATATACAATATATGTGTGTGTGTTTGTGTGTGTACGCCTGCGCATCTACATCTGCAGCATTTCCATCTGAAGGCGTCTATCTTGGCAGAGATAATAAGAAGCGGTGTGTGCGTCTCCCCAGAGGAGTGAGTGACAGTCTGAGGAAGCGTGGCGATACACTTATTCACACTGATGGAGAGATCAGAGTGAAACATGGCAGACGTTGTCATTGCAGCCTTATACCAGAGTAAGGAACGCTTCCTAACATTGATGTTACAGTCCTGTCTGGCAGACAGCGGCGCTCTGAAGACAAACAATCACCCAGGACAGCTTGAAAGTGGCAAGAGGAGAGAGGAGTAGGACAGATGGGCAGGAGAGAGGAGAGAAAGGGAGGAGAATGTTGGATTACTCCCACCTTATGCTCCTCCTTTTCTACCATTATTTTACAGCTCTTTCATTTCTTCCCTCCCTGCTTTCGTATTTCATCCATCTGTCTTAGTGGCTTTCTGGAGATATCCCCCCAGGTACAACGCAGCCTCTCTACAGTATGTGTATGAGCATCATTGTCCCATGGCACTGACCCTTGCACCCTCATTCTTCACCACAAATCAACTGGTTTTGGTTTTTGGAAGAATGGTCACTTGAGAAATGGATGTAACAATGTTTCAGTCATGAATGGGCTTCCTCCATTTGTATCTGAAACATGATTATGTTAAATACTATTATTATATTATTATTATAATATTTTGGAAGAATTGGGTCCACTGGTCAATTCACTGCTGAGCTCATGAGAGTACAGAGACCAAATATCTAAAATGAATGGAGGTTTCAGGCATTGTCTTAATGATGGGAAAAGTGGTAGACTATTAGCCCACTGCTGCAGATAACTAGGTTTGACAAC
Source organism: Chaetodon trifasciatus (assembly GCA_037975065.1). Classification (NCBI taxonomy): domain Eukaryota; kingdom Metazoa; phylum Chordata; class Actinopteri; order Chaetodontiformes; family Chaetodontidae; genus Chaetodon; species Chaetodon trifasciatus. Next base: position 15,828,498 of record JBBMOE010000006.1, read on the forward strand.
ATTGGCATGGCACAAATGACTTCTTGCCCATTCTTCCAGGCAAGTGGGACCTTTTTGGTTATGGATATTTGTGGTTGGATAGGTTCTGAACTTGCAGTTGTTTATGTCCAATGAGCTTGCTGGCCTGTTCGACCACCTGGGTCAGCTTGGTCCTGTGTATAACTGAGAGCTTCCCATATCAGGAGATGATGTGAAAACACTCTCAGTGTGAAAGCTGTAGGTCAGGCTGTGTTTGCTGGCACTGAAGCAATAGAGACAGATTCCTGAAAGAAGTACATCTGAGCTCTTAACAAACACAACTGGTAGCCATTGTGGACCACGTGTACATATAACAGCTCTTCATTGGCTGCAGATACATCAAAGGTCATTATTTACTTATGAATGTACGGCATCAAAATGACATATCCCCCAAAAGTGTTTGCAGTCGAACAAAGAGTTTTGTTTACATGCTTCAAAGCAAGTAATCAGAGAGACAATAGCTCTAATGTGCCAAACGATGAATCCAGCAACCTTTTTAAAAAGACAGGAGTGCTTTGAACTTTTAGTATGGTGATTTCCCCCTATGGTTTTGGGAGCAGCAAGTTTTACTATCAAAGAGAGTTACTGAACAACATCAAAACTTCAGTTTTCCTCTCCAAAACTACTAAACACCACCCATATGTGTTCAAAGCCGAGGAAGTTTAGCAGATCATGAAGGACTTATTCTGATTATTGGTGTAATAAAAGGACCAATGTAATTGCTGCTGCTATCAGTCAACAGGACTGAAAGCCTACAGCCATGCTAGCAGCTGGGTGATCACTGCACCGCTGAGCTACATGCTATAGTCAGCAAGCTAGCATACTCACAATGACAATCTTTACATGTTGATGTGTAGAAGGTAATGTTTACCATGATCAACATAGGTTAGCGTGTTAGCATGCTAACATTTGCCAATTAGCACTGGAGAGCACATCTGAGGCTGATGGGAATGTCATTAGTTTTGCACATATCTGACCATAAATGAAGCTATTGGACAAAGTCTAATGTTGTTGAGTTCAATAGCTGTTGAGATATTTAAGTCTGGATCAAAGTGGTCAACCAACCGACACACCAACAGACTGTAATTGCCATCCTCCGAGCCTCACCGCAAGTGTAAGTAAAAAGGAAAAGGTAGTGTAAGGATGCAAATGTCAGTTATCACCTCTATTAATATGTGTCAGCAATTATTAAATGGCAGATAAGTTTAAAGAAATAACAATATAGCAGCACCAAGGCTGAATTCAGAAAGGTGTAAATCTTACGTGCGAAAGCAAACAGTTCCTCTTGAAAGTTTACAGGGAAATTTGGGGGGGGGGGCAAAAGCAAACAATGGAACATAATGAAAGCTGGCACTAATAAACCAACATACATGGAGCCTGGTGACGTTTTGTAATTGGATGTTTTTGCTAGTCATGCTCTGTGATTCAGTGCATTTTTATTTAAATGTTGTGAAGACAAATGGTGAAATCGAGGTTAGAAGGAAACCATACATTAATTTGCCTCAGGCCTCCAAAACACCAAGTCCACCCCGGGGTGTTTTCATCATTAAACAAGTAGGCTGACCAACAGGCCAATCTCCTCTGCTCCCCTCTCCCTTCTGTTTCTCCCTCCGTCTCTGCTTTAGCCACATGATTAGCGTTGACATGTTTTAGCAAGGATACTGTGCTGGTTCCATACCTGGCTTTAGATAGGATCTAATGGGGGTCTAATGCGGTCAGGATCCCAACTGATGGTCTATTCATAAGAATCAATAAATACCGCATGAAAACCAGTGGATGGCAAGGTGCACATATACAGATACCTTATGTAAAATAGGAAAGTAAGAAGGAAGGCAGAGAGAGGAAGGAAGGAAGGAAGGAAGGAGGACAAGGATGGCAGATGATTCCGGCTTTAGGGGACGCAGGGCCCTGGCATGGTAACAAAGGCACCAGTCCTCTCTCATCTGTCATTGCATTAGGACTTTCATAAATTAGCTGTGTGAGCAGTGTAAGTGTTGCTGTCTGATGGTAATGTGTAGAACTGTTTGATCTTGGAGATTAAATGTCTTTTTTAGTGGGCTACTTGAGATGTTTTGTCTGTGTAAAACTCTGCAGCTGACAAAGCAACAGTGTGATCATAACTGACTGTAAGTAAATAATCATTGTCACATATCATCCACATATCTGTACAGGGAGTGTGTGTTTATGGGAGAGTGTGTGAGAGCATGAATGTCTCAATTCAGGCCCAGCTGATGTGTGTTTACCTTCCATAAGCCCCAGGAGGCTTTGGGTAATTGAGCATGAGCAGATCAGCAGCAGAAAGACCATTTCACAGGGAGACAGACACATGCCCCCAAAATGTGACACTGTCCCTGGTAGCAACTGTGCAACCTGCACACATACTCACAGCTACATGCACCCATGTTGCTCACTGCCCTGTGTGACAGCATGCTCATGTATAATTTGTCTCCAGTAAATGTATGGAGGAAATCTGTGAACTATGTGATGTTACTTACTGATGTTACATTAATATTACAGATTTAAAGCAATAGTCCAACATTTTGGAAATACTTGTTTGCATTTTTTGACAGCACTTTTATGAGAAGTTTGATACCACTCTCATAATCTGCACAAGGAATATGAAGCTACAGTAAGCAGCTAGTTATCTTATCTTAGCTTTAGCTTAGCAGCACTAATCAAAACGTTACATCACATTTGTTTAATCCACACAAAAAATGACATGTAAAGAGAGCACAGTGTGGTTTTATGGAGGGTTAAGCGTGGGACTATTTTTTTGGAAGACACAGTAATTTCACAGAACCTCATGGTGATGACAAGACTTCAGGAAGTCACTGCACCCAACCAAGAAATAGTGCAGTGCATAACCCCAACTTGTCGTTTTTACCCTTTGTCTGTTAGATTAAACATAAGATATAACATGTCAGCTGATGAGTTTGGACAGAACCAGACTTGCTGTTTCCCTCCTACTTCCAGTCTGTATGCTAAGCTAAGCTAATTGCCAGCTAGCTGTAGCTCCACATTTAATGAACAGATATGAGAGGAGCATCAATTCTCATCTATGTCTCAAAAAGACAGAGAATGAGCATGTTTTCCAGAATGCTGATCACACTTCTTACCACGTGCTGTCGTATTACCAATAATGTAAGATGGTTGTGTTTCATCCAGCTAAAACTATCACAATACTGCAAACCAGAGTAATGCAGCATCTCGTGGTATGCATTCGCTCATCTGAATAAATGCATGGGTTTATGTGTGTCTGGGATTTCTATGTGCGTGCACGTATGTGTGTGTGTGTGTGTGTGTGTGTGTGTGTGTGTGTGTGTGTGTGTGTTTCTGTCAGTGTGTGCATGTTGATGGCATCCCTGTAGTCGTAGCTCCCCTGCTCTTGTAATGTACCCATGTAATGGTGTAATGAAAATTCATGATGAGAGCATGTTAACTGCATTAGCCAGTCTCCCGAGTTCCAGCACATGAATAAAATGAACAAGGGGAGGAAAAAAAACAGGGAAACTCATTTTGATGCCTAATTATTTTTGGACTTGACAGCCTGGCAGCGGCCTGGCCTGTGTATGTATGTGTGTGAGAGTGTGTGTGTGTGCGTGTAGGTCGTCAGTGTTGCTTAGTAGATGCACAGCGGTAAGCAGGGCCCTTCATTATGGGCTATAATGAGTACATCCACCCCAGATACAACAGCCTGGGAACCTTTGTTGCATTGTTTTGTTCCAACACCTTGAGCAACAAATCAACACATTTTACATGGCTCAAGTACCTGCAATTTTTTTCTCTAAATATGTAACAGGGACAGATCTTGCCTTGGTGTATGTTTTTCTACACACTTTCCTTTCATTATGTTTGCATACGCATTTTGACATGCAGAAATCGTTAGCAGCATAGTATAATGCAGTAAAACCATTCCATTACTGTAACAAGAGTATGCTTTATAATAATTTTGCTATCATACATGAGAAAATTCCAGCTGACTGCAATTAAAGATACATCATTTTCACTGTATTGTTAACTAAATAACAATATGTAATATTTCTGAGGAAAAGAAATTAGATAACACTTCATATTAAATTACACATATTCACCATTAACTAGCTGCTTATTTGGAGGAATATTAGCACCATATTGGCTTTTTATTAGTCATTATAGAGCACTTATTAAAGCCTTATTCTGGGGTAATCAGGGTTAGGCTATTAAGGTTATAATTCAGGTAAAAGAATGTCCTTATTTAGTATCAATAAGAAGTAATTAGGAGGTTATTGAAGGAACACTCTTTATGTGGTCATGCAGAAGGAGGCATTAATAATGAAAAGCCAGTATGCCACTAATATGCATGCTAGTTAGCAAGGAGCTAATGGTGAATATGTGCACCTTAATATAAAGTGTTACCAAAAATTCCAATTTGCTGAGCTAGTCGGGTGCTATTTTACAACTTGTTAATATTTCATGGTACCAACGTTTGCATTTTTGTTGCTGTCACAGGTTTTCATCCTCAAACATCATCACGTGAATGGAAGGCTGTTGACTTAAAGGGTTGAGCTGCATGCAACCGCATCGAGTGCATCTTTGTGGTTACTGATATGGGTCTATGTAATCCAGTTGATGTTAGTTTAGTGGAGTCAGATGTTGTCCTCTACTCGTTTCGCTCACAACAAAAATAGTTTCTCCTGGAGACTGTGGTTTGTTTGATTCTGCGAACGACGTCTCAGAGAGAGAACCAAAAAGGCGAACTGCTGAATATGATCGCTCTGTGAGGACTGGAAGACCGAACTGAAAGGTTTTTATTTATTTATTTATTTTTTTTAGAAATCTCTTTTCTTTTTCGCTCTCTGTGCTGTTGGAAAGGCAAATGCCCTTCATGTGGCTAATATTCAGCTGAGCAAAGGTTTCCTACCTTATATAATCAGAAGCACCTGTGAGGCACAAATGACTGTGTGTGTGTAATCAACCCCAGGGGACTGACTGAATCCTTCCTGCCCATGATGGAGACGCGCTCCAGTGCAACGGACGGAGCACAGGATTCCCAAAATTACAATCTCCCAGGATTAGACGTGGAATGAAGGAGAAGCGAGGCATCCGGATGGCCTTTATTGGTTTATGATTGCCCTTATCCTAACCACATTAACCTCCTGATTGCTTGAACAGACATTATTAGATGCTTCCACTGGAACAAAAAGAAAAGAGAAGACAGAGACTAACTGGCAATCATGCCCGACGGCCCATGTAAGGAATTTAAGGCCAAGGACACAAAGAGACAGAGGGAGCAAGAGAAATGAAAAGGAGGGGAGGAAGAGGAGAGGAGAGGAGGTGGGGGAGGAGGGGGAGTGGGTGTTCGATCGTCGATTAAAGTGCAATTGTGCAATTTCATTCCTGTTCCAGCACAATGAGGAATGAGATTAAGCTCAATTTGGACCTGTTCAAGAGATCTCCTCACCTCTGTCTGAGGTGTGCAATACACACACACACACACACGATAGCAAGCACCCATGCACGCGCACGCATACACACACCTACACACCCCTGGAGCCCCTCACCATGTCAGCACCCCTCCAGGGAAATCAGGCGTCTGGAGACAGGTCAGCCTTGGCCCATGTATATATTCATGGGCTTAATCTGGCATCATTTCTCTCTGCTGCCGGAAAAAGAAATGTATTTAATTTACACAATCCCCATTTGGCCAGTTCACCAAGGATAAATACATAGGGAAAGTAGGCCCGTAGTCAGGGCTTCACCCTTTCAGCATAAACTATTTTGCAGGAGTGTGCGCATATACAAGTTCATGCATGTGTGTCTATATACTGTACGTCAGCATGCATAGCAGCATTCTGTCTGTGTACTGCAAAAGAGAAAGAGAGAGAAAAAAAAAACATCTTATCATATTCCAGACCTGTACAGTACACCCAAACAGTGGCAGCTGTGCTAGTCAGTTTGAATGGGAGGATGGGAGTTGTACCCAGCAGATGCTGTGTGTGTATTAAACAGATTAATTATTAAAACATGCTTGACAGATGAAAAGTGGGTCCTCGGGCTATAAAGGAAAATGTTTATTCTTCTGCCATAGACTGTAGTACACTTAGCTTCTGCTCTCAACTTATCCAGCTCCTCAATGAAGAGAGTAAACACTTTCTGTGCTCTGTGTGGTTGGAATCACATACATAATAATTTGAAATGGCCGCCTGGGATAAACCTTCAAATATGAATGTGTGTTTAGTGATTGGGTTGAAATATGATTAGCATGCAGTACCAGCATGTGTGTGTGTGTGTGTGTGTGTGTGTGTGTGTGTGTGTGTGTGTGTGTGTGTGTGTGTGTGTGTGTTTGGAGCTGGGTAGCCCGAGGACAGACCCAATCACCTTTTTCCAACTGCGCACCTCATCAAGCAAGCTTACCCCTGTTCTAACCGTCTCATATTAACTTTCTTTCTCTCCATTGCTTCCGAACCAACATTTGGAATTTTTCTTGCTGGTACCACTATAAATATTTGTTTTTAATATATCATAACTGGCATGACTAGCTGCTCTTATGATTATTAATTATGTGCAGTGATGTTCTGATGAAGAGCAAAGTCAGACATAAATGTTTGTTACATTACAATCACTGCAATTTCCATCATGTCAGTAAACATGTTGTAAAATCGAAGAGGTTGTTAAACCTTTCAGTCATTTTCAGAGATCTGTTAGTGTTTGACTAGTTGCATATTAGTGGTCATGCCTTTTATTAACCTGTTTAGAAACAGCAGGATTAGTCTGTATGCAAAAGTGTGAGAGAGCATAAAGCTCAGGGCTAATATCTCAGTTTTTTTCTTTGTTTCAATTATGGCCTCCATTGTTCACTTCCTGTAATGAATTAATGGAGATGCCTGGTAATGTCTGTCCTTTTTGCTGTGAGGTGCGACAATATTGTGGTGTAAGCCACTATCTGTATCTGTCTATGTCACAAAAAATGTCTTTGGATATTGAACGAGAAGTGGTTGGGGCCCAAGTTAGAGTCTGCATCACTTTCTATGCTAAATTGTTTTCTACTGCCATTTATACTTCTTATATAAATGTGTACAAGTTAAGCTGCCCGAAACGCATACAAATTAATATTTTACCAAGCCTTTAGATTAAAGTCCAAACCTTTGACTGTGTGTAAAGACGGACAGCTTCCCAAAAATGAAGACAAAACATCTAGATCGCCCCCTGGTGGCTGGTTGCAGTATAGGTCATAAACTCTGCCCCTTCCATGTTAGCGGATGGGACAGGGAGCAAACTAAAACATCAAAGTATATGCCAGATACATTTTTTTCCCTAAAGATGGTTTCTGTCATGTTTGATAGTTTTTATCATGCTGATGTGTGTCGGGTTCATTTTTCTTTTAATTGTGGTTGTAATTAGTTACCTGATGCTATAAAAAGGGGGTTTCACATCATTATTGACAGCTATGATTGACTCATGACTGGGACTGACAGGTGTTTGGGTGAAACAGTCACTACTGCGCAGACTCTGGCACCAAATGATGTCACCAGGCAGCGCCTGTGCTCAGATATGTTGGCTTCATTTTTCTACAGTGGGAGGAAATGGAGACATGTCATTCATCTTTATATACAGCCTATGGTCCATTTAGCATAGGCCATACTGCATGATTTTATTTACATTTATTTATTCATTAAAACTGGAGATTTAATGGGAGGGGTCCCAGAATAAACAAATACAGCGTAAGAGCTCATCGGGCCATAGTGCATGATTTATTTTTATTTTTATTTTTATTTTTATTTTTTTTAAGATTTTGCATGTTACGGGATGAGGTCTAAATGAAAAGTTAGTTAGTTTGTAGTAAGAAACTATGAGAGAACTGAATAGATTTCTTTGTAACTTGCATGCACTTTTGAGACCCTAGCTTCAGCTCGGTAACTTCAACATGTCATTGTCCATCACAGTCATGTCAAATGGAATTATTATTGTAGAAATATTATTTGTAAATCTGTGTGGAGAGTTTGACATTGAATATCAATCCATATGTGAATGTGTACACTAATCTGTAAATCTGCATTAGATTTGGGTATATGAATCTGAAAATATCACTGCTCTGAAACTTCAGTTAACACAAGGCAGATCTTTGCAAATAATTCAATATTGCTTGAAACAGATTTTTTTAATAAGCAATAAAAATCACAAGATCTTATGGAGCCCTCGTGATTTTTTTATTGTGATTCAGCTAAATCAGGTGTTTGTCATGCTGCCTCTACTCAGTCCGCTGAGAGAGCTGTGAAGCAGCATTTCGTCTGTTCTAGCATTTCCTTACAGCATAAACACATCTGGGATCTGTGTTACTGCCATTGTTCTTGAACACATGTGGTAAGGTGTTTTTCAGTTTAACAGGATGGAGGAGTTTCAGTTTCACTCACTTGTCTTCTGAAAACTGGGTCTGTCTCATTTTTAACTCAACAGTGTCTCCGTGAACCGACCAGGTTATCATGGTGTTAGAGGTCAAAATGCACACACGCTCGCAGGTGGCAATTCTGTGCACCAGAGAGTGCATCGTCTGTGGAGCATGGTCCTTATCGCTCTATGTCCTGTGTGTGTTCAGTGTTTTACTGCATGTGGCTGCTGTTTAAAGAGTTAAGACAGAAAACACAAAGAAATACTCAGTGTGTTGTATGAAACATCCTTAGACTTGTGTGCAGAGCAGGTAGAGACACAGCCTCTTTTCCCAGATTAGCAACACTGACCAATAGCTATCACTGCTTTGTTTTAATGTGCTGATGGCTATTCATTAACTTGAACATGAAATATTTTGGTATTTCTGAGGGTCCCCACCTGCCCTCTAAATTTCTGACTGAACATTATCCACATTAACAAATTCAAATTCTCTGTATGACCTCTCCAGTGGTTGCAAGATAAAGTCTGGGAAGTGATTATTTGCCTTCTTATTTTAGACAAAAAGAGTGCAACGCGCTGAAAGAGAGCCCCAGGAGAAGACGAGAGGATGGGGGGATGTTTGCAGCCAGATGTGTCTGACTGTAGCACAAGGAGGGGAGACAGAGAGAGAGAGGTACCACCTGCTCTTGCCATTTTTCTAGTTCTTGGCTTCATGTAAATAGGTGACAAATTATTCTATGCAGGATCTGGGCATCCAAGCCTCTTCTGAAGGTGGAAGCCAAGGAAAACGGACCAGTTACCCTCCCAGCATCCCTTAAAGATAGCTCCACCCTCAGATGCACTCTCATCTATACACACATAAACACGCACACACAGAATGAAATAATTTCTCCCATCCCCCATACTACACACACACAGACACGGGTTGCTGGGCCCCTGTTGCCTCATCTGTCAGCCCCCACAACCAAACACTCACACACACCAACATCAGGCACACGCACACTAACACACCTCCCAGGGGAGAGGGTCTCAGATGCAGATCATCAGTATTAGGGGGCGGCTGAGGGATTAGCATCCCCCTGCAGTGACCTACAGGTGTAGCCCTGGGTTAGAGCAGACACTTATCTTCCAGAGTATCATTGGGTCCTGACCCCGGGCCCTCAACTGAACACACCGCACAGGAAAAACAGCACGGACAGGCAGATGGGGGAGGTGAGGGGTAAGGAGCTATAGGGAGAGAAGTGTGGAGATAAAGATAAGCAAATATAGACAGGCATGTAGATAGATAGATAGTGGTTAAGAAATTGATTATCTCTGGTCTTTTTCTAGATATAAGTGGTCAAACAGTCTACCTGGCAACCCATAAAACTGTTCTTATAATGGCTTATGGTCCATAAATTAGTAAATGATTTATCAAGCATGAATAAAGATTTTACATACAAATACTAAACTATTTATAAAGGGTGCCTTATCAAGACATGGCACCATAATCTAACTAAATTATAATTAATTGATCCCATCCTCCTGATTGAACCTTATCAGCATAAATGAAGTGAGTACACTTCATACAAAAATGTACTGGCCTAAAGTGAAAGTAAATGCCCACACAGGCTCAAGTGTGCAGGCCTTCAGTTGAGTTTGCAGTGACAAGAACAGCAGCATGGGCGAAGATGCATTTGGGGTGAAGAAAAGGTAAGAGATCCAAAAGCAAAAAACAAAAACAAAAAAAAAAACTTTTTACCGATTAATGAACACTTATCATTATTGTGCTGGCTTTGTTTCCTTTCCCCCGTGGTGTGTTTCCTCTGTCATGTTCCTGTAACTTATCACATTCTTGATTGAATGCGCGAGAAAAGCATGGCTTGATAAACAGACAAAGTCAAAACAATGAGAAGATCGCAGTAGACAAGCAAAGGGCCTTTGGTGGTTGATGCTCATGTTTTGTTCGCTGTAATATCATCTGAACCTGGCTTGTGTTGTTGCCTCCCGTCGGACTCGCCTCGTTCTGTTGACATTTTGCTGTTATTTGTACACTGCAAAGCGGTCCATTTTCCCCGCATCAAAAGTGCTTTTACGCGTGTGTGTCAGGATGTCTTTGGTGCTTACCTTCAGCTCCTGTCAGAGAGCGAGAGCAGGGCCTGTGCTCAGGAGCAGAGGGGGGAAGGCTGCTTTGTGCCCTAAGCGTTTTTAGTGAAGGCGAGAACTGGCTCAAAGGCTGTCAACGCACATGGAAACACACATCAATACATACTCACACACACACACACACACACACACGCACACACCAACAAGCAGTGTTTTCACTCTCAGCTGCACTCCCAGTAAGAACCAAGTGTTTGAAATGAATTTGGATTCGTAAAGCGCACGTACACACAAGCACGCACACTATGCTCATTACACAGGTTTCTTGCCTGTGTTTGTCTTTCTCAAAGGCTATAGAAACATGAGGGTGGTGAACGTAGGCCTGATCAAAGAATGTAGAGTTAGGACTTAAGACCTGACAAAGGAAAACAACCCACAGTGTGAAACAATGTGTGTGCAGCAAGAGCAGCGTAACAAATGACACGGTCATTCTTTATGAAACCGCAATTACAGAAAGATGTTCACACATCTTCCTGTGTCGCACGGCAAATCCACCAGATGGAAACTGCAATCTGCTGCTCCGAATGGTCTTTTTAGTTTTAGCTGCTACTGTGGAGAGGACAACAGGGTCAAACTTGCACTGTGAACTCTGTAGACGCTGGGAATTTCATTTCATTAGTGGGCTTCAAAGAATGTACCCTCATGCTACTACAATAATTATTATAGAGCTTGTCACTTTATTAACAACACTGTGGTTCTCAGGCTATATATATATATAAAATATGTGTGTGTGTGTGTGTGTGTGTGTGTGTGTGTGTGTGTGTGTGTATACCCTGAGAACCACAGTGTTGTTATAAAGTTTCAAGATAGATAGATAGATAGATAGATAGATAGATAGATTGATAGATAGATAGATACTGCAAAAATGCATGCAGGTTTGTATTTTGCTTCCCAATACAAGTCCAGTTTCATGTCTACTCTTTGCATCTTCATGAAGTCCATGAGGGTGGTCCTCCACAAGACTTGATGGAACCTGCACCTCCTCCCCCAATATGGCACCCTTGGCTCACAGAACCCAAAAGCAGTGGTTAATTTGGAAGGAGCTGTAAAGTCAGAAATGGAAGAAAAGTCTATCACCACACAGTTGTCGCCACAATTTCCTGGCTGAAATGCTAAAATGTTACATGATAAACCCATGATGAATTTATTTATTTCCATTTGTCTGCTTGTTGATGAACAATTCCAACTGTGAACTAAAGCAATGGTTGAGATTTTTTTTTTTTTTTGGATCAATTGATACATCAAGCACTCAGATTAATGACAATCTGAAGGAACATGCCTGGTAAATATGACAGAATTATGTGAAGTTTCCTAATTTCACAAGTTGATGAGCATTTCCTGAATGGATCATTAGGCAACTGGATTATGGGAGAACACAAAGAATACAAACTGATCACGTCGGCAGCAGTTCACATTAATGCTTGACCAAATAATTGTTTTGGTGAAACTACCTGACACCAGGTACTGAGAGGAGCAGGTGTAGTGGTTCTGAAGCCTTTACAGAACAATACGCAGATTTGACCGGATGAATGCTTCCAGCTGCTCTCCGTGAGCCCACCCCGCTCAACTCCGGGATGTTTTGAGATTTCAGCCATGAAGCAAGTACCTGCAGACTATCATCATCCAAGCCCAACATTACGCATGCAAACTGGGGGAGTGATTTACCATCTTCTCTCCAAGTAACATGTGCCCTGTCTGTGGAATTTGGGATCTCAAGCATTTCTTCGCAGGGAATGACAGCAGTGTACCCCTGGTGTGTTGGAGGCTGCCAACCACTAAGCAGTCCTGGCATTCTGCAGACAGGCCAGACTTGTGGTTGTTGTTTTGCTCGCTCCTTCTCAGTCTTTGGCTGCAGGCTATATGCAGAACACAGACAGCTAGCCTGTTCCCACACCAGGGCTCAACGCTGAAGGTACTCAACCCCATACTCCACTCCGGGTACATTAGCAGGAAAGAGATGGCGGGTGGTGAGGAAGAGAAACAAAAAGGGGGAGTTAAGGAAGAGGACATCTAGAGATATCATACAAAGAAGTATCTGTTTATTCAGAAATATAAAACAAGGACAGGAGAGCAATTGAATACAAGAGGAGTCTGTCACGTTAAGCAGTAAAGCTCTGTAGCATAGCATCAGGCTCATTCCTGAATATCACTTTTCTCTCCCTCTCTCCGCATTTCTCTTCTCCTCTGCTTCATGCCACGCTTTGGTTTGTGCCGTCAAAAAATGGCTGACCACAAACTCACATTGTCTCATGTCATTCTCCACAAAAGGAACGTTCTAGACTATGTTTGGGTTCCTCGGTGAGCCATGGGCAATCGTGACTCAAGCTTACCATCCCCTGTCATATTCTTTCAATTAGACATGACAGAGAAGTCAGAGTGCTCTCTGCAATGAAGTATGTTTCAGTAGCGGCCTGCTCCTCTACCCAACCAAAGGGTACAATCCTAAACCTGCCACTTAAGACAAGCACTGGAAAATCAAAGCATAGAATTTGAGCTGTATCCTTCAGTCCATGTCAAACATGCAACTTTGGCAACAAAATATAATCACAAGCAAGGATAACATTACTTTTCTGCACAAACTAATCCTTAATCTTTAATTATTTACCAGAACTCCAGCTGGTAGATTGTGTCTCTCCTTGTCACGATCACACACCTTTCTGATTAGTAAGTGTACAATATGGCCATGCAATATGACCGGTCAGCAGTTTTATGTCCCACCAAGGGCTCCCTCCCTTCCTCCTGGTTTGACTGTTCGGTCACTGAGCTCAGACAGTCTGAGGCCTCTCCAGCCCAGGCCTGTTCAAATATGCAGTTTTAATTGAGTGATAATGAAGAGAGCTTGTCTGAGATGAGGTTAACAGGACTGTATTAATTTGAATAGGGCCCTCTGGATTATCCCCTGCTCCCCAGTCTCTCCAAGCTCTGAAAACGGGCCGCTGTGCTGTCCACACGGGGAACCAAGAGCGTGTTGCATTTCTTAATGGACCACAGGGCAACATAAGGGTCATTAGCATGAGACTCAGACCAAGTGTTTTTGTATGTATGTGTTACGGATCCGGTTTATCCACCTTGACACAAACTTTGACAGACAAAAGTGCAAGAGGTAAGCAATGAGGAGGAGAGCTAATAACCAGAGGGCAAAGATAAAAATCTATATCTCTCAATCACGATGTGGATTTCTATCTTTCTTCCTGTTTCTCTTCCCGTCTGTCCCTCTCCCTTTCTCTCTCTATCCTCCACCATTGTTGTTATCAAATGATACAGTTGCTCAAGCGCAGCGTTTGAATCCTAAGGACCTCTGGGAGCGGATTTGTCTCCACCAAGCCCCTTCTAACGGGGATTAAGAGGATTAAAAACCATAAAATGACCCCAGCTCCAGGTCCCCAGAGCCAGGCCCAGCTTGCTTCAGCCTGGCCCATCCAGGAATGGAGCGCAGGCCGCAGGCCTTCTTTACCAACGGCCCCTTAAAGCTCCCCGTTAGCATGACAAAGGAGAGAGCCGTCCCCTGATCCGCCAAGGAGGCAGTACAATGGAGAGGCTGCTTTCTCCCCCTGCTCATTTTCATGGAGACAAACAGCATTACACTTGGCAGTGACATTGTTCTAAACTCCAACACGGAGCCCCTCTTTCTCTGCTGAGCTCAAGGTGTCATATTAATTATTTAAATCTGATGTGGATTTTCAGCGAGGGATCCCTCCAAGGCCTTACCCGCAGCCAGAAGGTCTGGGATCTGCATTCGTTTGGTTAATTAGACCTGAAACCGAGCTTTGATCTCAACCAAAATCGGAAAAAAGGGAAACTTCCAGAATGAATTATTTTAGCCCTAACCTATTTTTTCATTATAGATCTTTGCTACCCATTTTCTATCCCTTTATAATGTTGTGAACACAAATGTGTGTTTGTTGCCCCGTGTGTGTAAAACCGAATTAGAGCGTACAATGACTGAGTTTAGGGTTAAGGATTTTGCAGTTAACCAGCTTCATAAGGTCAATGATGAAGGTAATTGAAGGCCACTTTAATCCACTCAAGAGGCCTGACAGAACCATTTACTCATGTCGTCTCACAGAGAAGGTACAGTTGGACTCAGATGAAAGAAAAAAATAGAGGGGAAGATAGAGAGAACAAGACAGCAGAGGCTGGGGTGGTCTCTCTCACAATCTCATTTAAACATGCAAAGAGTGAAGACGTGGATATGGAGAAATGTAAATGCAATAAAGCTTGAAGCCAAACATTTTGCAGCACAATAATAAAATATCAACAAAGCTTTGATGGCTGTTCAGCGTGGGGTTCTCCACAGCTTTAGATAATGCTGATTTCAACAGGCTGGTGGAAATCTGAGGTCAAGAAAAGTCCTGCTGGCAGCTTCATTCAAACCCGACGATGGAGCCCAGCAGCAGCAGCAGCAGTTGGCAGATGTAGAAATACATCACAGGGGCGTATTGTGGCATTTCAGTTGCCGGCTGGGTTTTAAGTTCTATCAGATATGTGTAATAATATGACTGTGAAGATGGGTCACACAGGAGTGAGTGTGAGAGACAGGACAGTCACTAAGACATGCATTAAGCTTCCCGTTGTCACCATCTGAGATATATCTTCAGACAGCCCTCTCCACTGGATTCCATGTCATTCCTCTTTGAACGGCCAAATTGACGAGTTTATGCATAATTGAAGCTTGTTTTATGAAAAGGAGAATGAGAGGAGCATCTCTTCTCTGACTGTGAAAGGACGATAAGTGGGGGATGAAGGAAGCTGGAAGGGAGAGGAGGGGGAAGGAAAAGAGAGGCTGCCTTTCCCCCAGTCCAGAGAACGAGATGGGGGAGAAGAGAGAAGGAGAGTTGGGGGATATTTGAGAGAGACAGGCCGATGTTTGATGCACGGAGTTGGAAAGCGAAGACAGCTAGGCACACCTAACGGGAAGAGCTCTGCTGGATCTCCTCAGCTAGCCCAACTACACACCGAGCCCCCTCGCTATCTCCACTGAGGCCGGCCTGCGATGAGCTCTGGGGACTGTAAGTGAATTAAGCCCTCTGGTCTGCGTGGGAAATTAATTCACTCTCACAGTAGCAGCTCAGAGAGTGCTTCCTAACCCCGGTGAGAAATTTGAGTCATGGGAAGTGGATGGAAAAGGAGAACATGTGTCTTTGATGATTAAAGACTGCATTTCCTTTGCTTTTTCAGTGTAACCAGTCAATGCCACATTATCAGGCATTAGGTGACGGACACAGTGGCTGTAGAGGGCTGTTATTTCAGCATTACACATCATGACATCTATGTCTCTGAAGACGGTCGCTTTGAGAGCCGCAACGCTTGATCAATAAGCCGATCAAAAGAAAGAAACCAACCTGCAACTGCTTGAATAATTAAATAACTGATTTTGTAATTATTTTAAGGAAAAATAGCAGACATTTGCTGGCTCCAGCTTCTCAAATGTGACAATTTGCTGCTTTACTCTGTTCTGTTTTATATCACTGTGAACTGAATACCTTTGGGTTTGCTTTAAAGCACAAGTTAAAATTAAATATATATATACACACACACACACACACACACACACACACACACACACACACACGCAAACATATATATCCATATCCATATATCCATCCATATATATCCATATACAAAAAAACACACATATTGGAGGGGTATTCATATATATATATATAGATAGATAGATATAGATATACATACAGGGTTGGGTTTTTTTCTGGTACTTAGAGCACTGACATATTACATTTAAAAAGTTAAAAGCAACATTTTTCTCCAGCGGCATCATTCCTGTGCAGTGTTACATGGACATGGTCTCTGGGAAGAGCTGATGCGACTCATAATAATTCACATTAATTAAAACACATTAATCGATTGCTCCAACTGGACTTTCTGGATTGTATTCATTGTCTCGCTGGTAGCTGAAACAACACACTGCCACCAATGCAACGCCCTGGGCTGCTGAATCTCTGTTTAGCTGCAGAATTAGCTGTCTTCCATTACCATACACTAGCTGGGATAAAAGCACAAACTGCCATGCCCTGTTCTCATTTTGGTTCCTAACAATATTCAGGATTGCAATAACAACATGCAGTCTGAGGCCAACATAGCTTCAATGCCTGAAATGTCTTTGCTCAATATCTTGTGAGATAACAGAGAGGGGAAGCCCATCAAATACAATAAAATCCACCTGCAGTAACAAATCCTGATATAATACCATACAATTCCATATGAAAGTCCAAACTCTGCCAGTGTGGGTCTCTTCTTGTCAGTTTTCTTGCCATCATTCCATCCCCTCCTGTACGTGGCCAATTTAACTTGCTCCTCTTTGCTCCATTTCTCAGATGTAGATCAAACTCACACAACAAATGTGTCTCACTCTAATCTCCCATTTATTTACAAGGGATACCCCCTAACCCAAGCATGTGCACACGCACACACACACGTGCATGTCCCCACACACACTCGCACAAGCGAAGACTTAATGACAGTGAGTGAAATAATCACCCGCCTCGCCTGTAGCACTGTGGGCTTGAAGTTGACCCCCTGCCCTCAAACACACACACACACACATACTCGTCCACACGTACACACACGCAGCGGGGCCCTCTCCTCAGGCCCATACGACCAGCCCTCGATGAATACAAAGGATTGTGGGGATTAGCCAGACATTTGGTCGGGCATTGTTCTGCCTTACTAAATGAGGTTTGGCCGGTGGCAGCCGGCACGGGGGCCGGGTCCTGCGTGAAGCTGAGGCAGAGGTAGCGGCCGCCCCTCAGAGGAAGAGTGATAATTACCTCTTCCTGAGAGAGATGACAGCTTTGGCCTCTGCGTCCCTGAATCTTGGACATTAGCAACTGAATAGAGAGCTTTCATACTGTATATCATTTTAATCTTTCATGTTCAGATCCAGCAGATGGCTTATTACTGGCCTGGGTGAGGAGGCAGCTAGGGAGACAAATGGCCCATGTCTCTTTTAAGGAGGGATGCCGGGGAAATGGCATTCATATAGGGCAAGAGCAGCGGATAATTGTATATCTGGCTGTTTGGAGGTGCGGCGCTGCTCACACACTGCCAGCCTATAAATCATAAAACTATTAATCTTAGACAAATCCCACTCGGAAGGCTTGACGGAGGGCAGTGGGTTTGGAAAAATGAGATCCATCCAAAATATGAAGGATTCTTGTATGACATGCATGTTAAGTCTTCACACAGCTGAATACATTTTCATTTGTTTACATTTGCATTTAACCTTCTTTCATGTGAAAAACAAATCTGATAAACGAGCTATCCCGCAATGCACTGATTAAAGGATCATGTATACTGGAGTCATCTTCTTATTCACCTCATCTATAAATGATCCACTTTTGAGTTACTTTCATCACTTTTTATTTAGCGTTTCATGTATTCAGATCTGACAATTGACTTATTCATGTTTGCTGAGTTATTCATTAGCTGATAATGAATATTAACTGTGTAGATTTCTGCAGGGGACTGCACTGCAGGACACAGCTTCTGATACGATCACCACAAGAAGTCAGCCGTATGAATCACCAGACACTGGCCAGAGAAAATGCACAGAATCCAAAAAGTAATAAAAGTCTTGAACTGCCCGATTTTCTGTTATTTGGGAAGGTGTGTGTCAGAAGGTGTTAAGCATCTGATTTCTGTTACATTTCAATGTACTTTGCATTTAGAGAGCATACTCTTTTCCTTTCCCTCCATTCCTCTCTCTCTCTCCAGCCCGCTACCTCTCCATTGACATTGCCCATCCAAAGAGAAACAATACGGTTTCATCTCCGCGCTGACAATGATGCATGAGCCTGATGGGAAACACTTTTCAGGTGTTGTCATTATAAAGCCATTTTTTTCCATAGGCCCCATGTGAAAGAAATACAAAGACAGGGCCCAAAGTGTAATACTCTAATATCTCTGAAGCTTTTCATTGGCATCTGTGGAGCCTTGGCTGCTGGATTGTCTCCTTTTCAATTACCTGATCTTTTCAACTCGGTGGGAAATGAAAAATGTGCAGCGCAGTTGGAGCTCTGGAGCAAAAAGCCTTCACGCCTCTCTCTCTCTCTCTCTCTGTTTCTCTCCCTCTCTTTCATTCTGTCCCTCTCCAATCATCACTCCCACACATGTTAGACATGTTTCAGTGAGTGCTTGTGTGTTTGCTAGAGGGTTGGTGCAGCGTGTTCAAAATGAACCCCAACTTTTGAGCATACGCAGTTAAAAACCACCAGCAACGCCACATTAATTTACTGTTGATACTAACCACAGATCACAGTTACCACTAACATACTGCATGAGCATCCAAACTTTATGATGAATGGTTTCATTCATTCGCTGAGACTTTTTCTGGGTTGAACATCGACTGGGGCACCTCCAATTTCTGACTTCACTCTTCTGTCCAGCTGCATCGCTTAAGACAGTGTGCAGTTCTATATTTATCAAGACAAGATGTTCTAATGTTTTTCAGTGACACAGAGCTGGGAAGGAGGAGGAGGAGGAGGAGGAGAAGCTGGTTATTAATAAAACTATTTGCCAAATGAGTCATGCTAGAGAGACGGTTTGAAGAAGGCCAAAATAACATCTGCTTTGAGCTCATCCTGATATCCTGATTACATCAGTTACATCATGTGAAGTCACGCTCAACACGGTGATAAAAAGTGATCCTGGTTCAACGTGCCACCGCTTTAATAAGATTATTAGGAGGAAAATGCTACAACTGATTCACTTATCCCGTACGTACAGTATTCAGCAATAATTCCAAATCCATCTCCACCCACAGCTCCACCCTCTGCCAGTGGTGGAATGTAGCAAAGTACATTTAATCAAGTACAATTTTGACATACTTGTACTTTACTTGAGTATTTCCATTTTATGCTACTTTATGCTTCTACTTCACTACATAAAAATACATGATATGCTTATACAAGATACGATGCAGTGCTATACTACACAGCACTGGCTCCACTCTTGCAAGTGTTCATATGTGATAAAAAGAGAAATTTGTAATATTCTACAATAATAAAAACCTTTGATAGGAGGGATTTGTTATGATGAATACATTTACTTTGGATTTTTTTGACAACACTTTTGCACTTTTACTTGAAGAATAACATTTGGATTCAAGGTTCAAGGACTCCTTGTAAAGGAGTATTATCAGACTATGATATTTCTACTTTTACGTGAGTGCAGGACCTGAGTACTTCTACCACCGCTGCCTTCTGCTTTCATATTTTGCGGGTGTACAGGAATGCAGCGTGTACGGTTTACAGCATCACAGCTTAACAAATGATTGATAAATATTTGGCATCATATGAAAAATAACCATAGGTGCATATTGTGAAAATGAGCTGTGATCGTTTTGTAAGAAATGCTCTCTTCTTCTTTTCTGAAAAATGTACAGCACAAATATCTTTTTTGCGAAACATGTGCAACACTATACAGAAAAAGAACATGGTTTACACCTCTGCAATCCACCACCAAAGCAGCTGCATGCTGATTAGGGGCAAATAAAGCGAGCTACGTCTTTTGATTTTTAATGGAAAAACAAAACTGCAAGAAAGAGAGCCTCGCTCTCTGTCTTGTCAGTGCTCCCTTCAGAAACAGAAAAAGATTTGAGATTTCAAAGTCACATGAAACCGCAGCTGCATTGTCTTTTAACTGTGGTTGGAGTTCAAAACCTTGCAGCTCCTTCGATCATGGCAAAGTGAATTCACTACACAGGGTGCACACAGGCAGATGTGAGGGGAGAGCAGCTTGGCCTACTCTCCGTGGAACTGCCAGAGTGGGGTGGAAAAAAATACAGCTTGCTCGCAATAAATAGCAACATCTGATAAATATGGTACAATCATTATTTTGTTTGTGAATTTCTAATGACTATCCCAATAGCCTCGTTGCATCTAACCAAAACAAAAAACCACAATGAGTTCTACTTTAAACAAAACAAAACAGGCCTGGAATAAACACATCAGTCAATTTTGCATATTGATAACATTTTTTTTTTTTTTTTTTGCTTTTGTTCTTTTCCTGCTGCCGCTCCTGCCTTCACATGCCATTGTTCATGTTAATTCAAAACCAAGCAAGTCATTTTATTTTTACTATGGACGCTCCCTTGTGACTAATTACTACTCGACTCTAAGTGGTGTTTCACCCCTAGACAATAAAGAGGGACATGCTGCTTTCACACAATGAACCAATGCATTTAGCCTGTATCAAAAAGCGCTCCTGTTGGAGTGATTTGGCTGACAAATCAGCGAGCATGTGAGCCAGTTATTCAGATCACAGTGTGTGAAGGTTACCTCCCACTGCTTGTCCCTCAGATCTGAGGGACAAGCATGGAGCTGGCTGGTGTGCCGGCCCGCTCGTTGGCTAAGTTTTCAGTCTCCTGTGTGTGAGTTATTAGAAAGCTGCAGCAGCAGGAACTGTGGGGTGTCCCTGGTCTACAGAGCAATCCAGCAACGACTCTGAAGCAGAGCAGGACCGTGGAAGTACAGCAGATGGAAACAGAACAAGACAGGGAAGAAGAGGGTGAGAGCGGGAGACAGCTAGGCACGGCACACCTCATTAGCACTATCCCAGAGGTGAGGAGAAGGGGCAGGGTGGGCTTCCCACTGGCCTCTCTGTGACTGGTGATGTCATCAAACTGTTCCCATTTGTGACTGGGACTGTACGGGGATTGAAGGGGAACAGCTGGAACTGGCTTTGAGCCAGTGACCCTCTAATCATGAAGCTGCAGGCCTACCACCTAAAGGTCACAGAGAACTGCTCAAACACACTCAAACAGGAAGAACACAGACAGCATGCTAGCATGAAGCATGTGTGCAGGTCCAATCATCCTTTTAAAGTACACGGCGCTCTGCAACACGCTGCCTCACACGAACACACACCTTGCTCTTATCTGCCGTCATCATCACACATCCGACGGATCAGAGTCAATCGGGCTATATCGTGAGGACGGAATCAAAGGCTGAGGTTGGAGGATTGACATTTGACCCTCTGTCACTGTGGAAACTATGTCAGGGATTTCCTTAATTGGGCCACAGTCAATACAGCTCAAAACGGCAACACAAAGAAAGGACAATATCTACAAGATGAAAACATATACCATAGGTGAACAAACCTGCTACAACCTGCTGTGTTGGAAAGCAAAGGAAGAGTCTTGTGAGTGTGTGAGTGTGTGTGAGCTGGACTCAGTGTATGTGTCACACTCTGCACAGGCTTTTGAGAGTGATCATGAGGCAGAGAGGGGGCCACATGCTACCAAAAAGCATCGAGCAGGTGCTCTTACAATTGTCCTCAGACCAGCTGACAACTGTTGCTCTCAAAGCGCCGCAGCATGTGAAATAAATGCTGTGTGTCCTTTTAAGTATTCCAGCCATCATGGCCTCCTCTGTCTCATAGCCTCTACAGCTGACAGTTGCTGGCCATAGAAGGTTGTGAGTAACATTATAACAGCCTGCTAAAAAACACAACTCCTGGCAAACCCCATCCCACAGGTGAAGAGCGATCAGGGCCAGAGCATTAGAGCGGCTACATGTCTGAACGCTGCTGCTCTCCGGTGAGCAGCCAACTCCTCCATTATTCACATCGCTCGCCTCTTCCCGTGGCCCCGCTTCACGCGCTGACAGCGCCAATCGCAGCCACCGTAATTGCATCTGATTGAGCCGTGCCAACTGTCCCGTTTGATACGGCTCAGACTGAGACCTCTCACTCAGCTCCCTGGAGGTCAAGGGGTCGACTGACGGAGACAGACACGCAGAAACCATCCCCAGAGCATGGGCAGGTGACAGAGAGATGATGCCAGAGGAGAAAATGGACGCAGACATTCAGTCAGAGAGAAGGGAGAGTTTCAGAGAGGAATGGA
Source organism: Chaetodon trifasciatus (assembly GCA_037975065.1). Taxonomy (NCBI): domain Eukaryota; kingdom Metazoa; phylum Chordata; class Actinopteri; order Chaetodontiformes; family Chaetodontidae; genus Chaetodon; species Chaetodon trifasciatus. The sequence continues at coordinate 15,850,882 of JBBMOE010000006.1, forward strand.
GAGCGGATGGGTCAACAAGGTCAGAGAGGGTGATAGTGATTGATTGGATACATCACCAGGTAGCTATTTTAGGTTTTAATCAACCCTCACACACATGCACAGGAAAGATGCACGCACACAAATAAGGCATGAACGGCACAGAAGTGGACCAAGAATTCCTTTCAGCTATGTTTGGAGCAGAGAGCGTTAGTGCAGACAAAGTCACGCTGCTGAAAATTGCCCTTCCTGAAATAAAAATATTGCATAATTCAGAGAAAAAATTTAAGTATGACACCAAAAATCAGCTATTTGGGAAAGCAATAAAGTTTTTTATAAGATTTCTTAAAACCAGAATATAAATCAGGTCACTTTCTGTCTGACCTTAAAGTTGGGGGGCAGTGGAAACAGGCTGTAAACACAACACTGACATATCATCACTTTAAGTTGAAATGGCAAGCTTGTTTGCTCTTCTATACATGCAGCAACATTAGCATTCATTTGGAGTTGTGTTTCTGGCCACCTGGTGAAAGTAAGAGCAATAATCACTCTCCTTTTACTTCTGTTTTGGTCTCCACTGACTTCTGAGGGAGATATCTGCCTCTAAATGCCTCATGAACTGGTTGTTTGGTGCTGGACAGGTGGATTTATCAAAGCTTCATGAAATTGATGCTGCAGAGAGCTCCAAGAGTAAATCACAGTATTAAAGTGGTGGGCTGTGAACCCAAAACAAACAGCTAAAAGATGCTAAAATGGTTTGCAGAGCTGAGAGGAACTGTAGAATTCTCTGAGGGCATGTCACTATAAGCTTTCACATTACACGCAGTTAGCTTGATTCATTCTTAAAAAATAGTGCAATGCATTAAGAAATTGATGTTAGCAATGCAGTCCCATACAGTGAAAATGGCGGCGAGAATGACAAAAACATGGATTTTGAGCCACAGAGGCCAAAATATGGCCTGTAACAGACTAGCCAAGCCTTGTTTTTAGCGTAACCAATGGAATGCCTTTTGCTGTGTTGTCAGGCATACATATCATAAAACAGCAAATACTGCTGAAATGGTGGAATAAAAGAAGTTTTTACAACAATTGTTGAGTTGAATACAGTCAGAAATGTGCACAGAAACTATTAGGCTGATGGGTCCAGTTAGCTGCAGACACACACACACACACACACACACACACACACACACACACACACACACACACACACACACACACATTGTGTTTTTATCACTTGTGGGGACATTACATAAACTTACATTCATTTCCTGGAGCCTTACCCTAACCCTAACCATAACCATAACCACTATCTGCCTATCCTAACCCTATACCTAACCTAACCTTACCTAACCTGTAACCCTATCCTCAGTCTGCACCCTAAAATTTAATGATTTACATTAAAGGGACCTGCATTTTGTCCCCATAAGACAGGTGAGTCCCCACAATGTGACTGTGTAGACAGATTTTTGTCCCCACAATGTGATAAATACCTGGTCACACACACACCCACACAACCAAACACGTGATCTCCTCTTGGCATATGCCTGATGGAGATACAAAGGTCCAAACAAGTTCATCAGTGACTTTTGCAGTGCATCAGATAATAGAAGGAATCCCAGCAGCTCCAGGAGGGAGAATATCAAAGTACATTCAAAGTTACAAGAGGTCATCGTGTTAGCCTTCAGTCAAATGGCTTTCTGCACGACTTGATGAGGCTAACTGTCCCGTTTGATAAATGAATTTGAGCTATAAAGCGTTGACTGTCATCCAATTAAGATTCAGATAATGTGTTTGTTTTATGGTTATGAGATGTAAATATAAGCAGGAGCATATGTGCTGTTTATAAATCAATGCAGTTAATGTACAGAAGGAAGGCTTTTGTTGTAACTCCTTCACACACACACACACACACACGCGCACACACACACACACACACACACACACACACACACACACACGCTTCAGCTAGTACTGCATTCCTTCAGGAGGCAGGTTGGACACATCTCACAGTATATCTTTCTCAAAACAGAGCTGTATTATCATAATTGTCAGCTTTTACTGTATCTTGTCTCTTTAACATCATTTTGGTTGTATTTTTAGATCTGCAGCCTGCTTGAGATTCAACACCGCTAATTAAATAGACAGAGGCGCTCACCACGCCAAATAAACTGATGTCTTTTCCCAGGAACTCTACGAAGACTGTCAGATGAACCTAAACAAACACACAAGCATGCGCACACACACACACTTCAAAACAAACGAGCCAGAGATGCAGAATCCGTCCTGATTACTGCGATTGTCACAGGCTGACCAGCGAAGTCGTGAGGAAGCTTAAAGGGATGATTACTGAAACAATAAAAAGTTTGTCTGTCTGATAGAGACAGAGGGAGAGAGTGAGAGGAATGGAATGTGTTTGTAATTGAGTGTGTGTGTCTGTGTGTCTGTGTCTGTGTGAGAGAGAGAGAGAGAGAGAGAGTCAGTGAGATAATGACCTACGTGATTGATAATCGATGGCCTCCCTCTCCTCTTGTCTCGTGTTTCTGTTCTAGGGTTGTGTTTTAATGTCGCTCCTCTGCTCGCTGACCTCATTAAAGGATCTGGTTACCCTCAAACAGCTTTTTAATTTAGCCTAATGATTTTTTGCATAATAGATCAGATACTTGGTAAGCCCCAGGGAGCAGCCCTCCTCTTCAAGGTGCCTTTATAGTGAGAGGAGCTGAGGATTGGGAGGTTGTTATTGTGCTATACATGTTTTTGTTTAATTTGTGTGTTTTTAGTCTGTAGCTGGTTAGCTTCTTGTTAAATATCTTTGTCTGTAAATGAAAACCCAGAGCCCTCCCTAACGCCAATATCCCTTCAACTAGACTGAACTCTATGAAAATGTGCCACTTAGTGACTGGTGGCTGAAAACAGCCAGACAAAATCTTTTAATTTTATTAACCTCTCATTATCTGCATCCTACGCATATCATTAAGTCTAATTCTTTTGATATTTCAGAAATTTTACTTTATTTTTTTACATTATATTCATTTGGTAGATGCTTTTGTCCCAAGCAACTCAAAATAAGTGCATTCAAACTCCACAGGACCAACAGTTAGAAGTCATCAAACATGGGAAGTAAAGTGTTGGAGAGTGACATGAGTGAAAGGTGTCCTCTCAAAAGACACCCAGAATCTTTAAAAAACGCAAATCGCTTTCAATTGATTTTCGCCTCGATTTAATGTGATCAGTGCCAGACACTTACCACTGCTGTTCAGTCAACAAGTCGACATCAACAAGGTCCTTTCGCAAGAAGGACAGCTCAGAAATACTGTTCATGACAGAAGGTGAAGGGAAAAATAGAGCAGGAAATGCAAATAGGTTGAGTCCGGTGCTATTCTGTTTCTTATGTGATGCCAACAAATCCCATGAAAGCACATCAGTGAGCAGCATGGTTGCATTTGGTGGTATCTTATTATGAGTTGATCACATCTATCATCATAGTGCTGTTAATAATTACTAGCGTGCAAAGTCTTCTGAAAATAGTCCCCAGTAAACACACTATTTACTCATGTGAATAACGTTTTCTAGTAACTACAACTTGCAACTGTTTTCAGTAGAAACAAATGGGTTTGAGACAGAGAGCCACAGGCTGCAGATGTCAGAAAGGACTGAAAGTCTGACTAACACTCTGCTGTTTTGGTCTTCTCATGGGGTTTGTTAACAGTAATAAAAGATAGAAAATTGCTGACTTTAACCTATAAAATCAGATTTTTCACAGAGATTTTTGTATGAGATTTGGTGTGATTGATTTTCTTCTGTTCTTCAGCGTTCTGCGCGTATTAAAAATAAACACTGATAAAGATTTTCTTTCATAGAAGCCTTGAATGAGCCCTAACTTTTAGCAATAGTTAGGGTAAGCATTGTCAGTTTGCATAACTGGTGATGCAGATCAATAGCACAAACCTCTGTCATAAACAACCATATCATCAGAGACAAAATTATTCACAGCACTCAATCTCAGGTTCATATGCATTTCTCAGTGAAATGTCCGGGGAGCTTAAAGCATGCGGCATTCATACAGTCGCTTCCTTGTATACACAGTGAATGAACTGTCACACACAAAACCCAAGTGATGAATGAAACTCAAAATCAATTTTCTACAAATGTCTTGGGAGGGATCCATCCTCTCCATATAAGGCAGACCGAGCCGTGCAGCTTCGTGCAGCACTGAGACACTAACACAAACATATTCCCTGCCCACACCCACAACATACACAGCCAAATCCACAGCCTCACACACAAACACACAAAAACACAAGCAGTGAGCGTGAGGGGAAGAGACAGCCTCTGTCCCTGATCAGCAGTCACCCAGGCCTCTTCGTCTCGACATGATCACTGCCTGTCATTAGTCAGTTACTCTGTAAATTATTTAACCATGCACATGTTTGGAATCGTCTAAACACACCAGACACAACGCCACGCAAAGTGCTTTCATGCACCGAGCGGCGCGCTGACACACTCTCAGAAAATCGGACTCTTGGAATGAATGAATAAGTAAGGCGGGAAATAAATAAATAAGCAAAACAAACAAAAAACAAGCTTCGATGGGGTGGGGAGGGGAGGGGGGGGCGCCTGAGCGGGGGAATGACGGCGTAATTTAGCGCTCGACTTCAATCCCAGTCAAATTAAAAGGGAATCTTAATGCATGTGTCTCTCCCAGCATTGATGTGTTCTCTCTCTGTGATATGGCGCTGAGATGGTAGAGGCAATATGCCTGACAATCTATTCCCAGACTGGCCTTGCTGCCACTCAAAGTAAGCACAGCGCTACTGTAGCTATTAGACAGGCTCTTTTGGGGAACTGATGGCTTTTCAGTGGGAAGAAAACTCTTTGTGGGAAGGGCTCTTTTGTGTATGTTTTTGTGGGTGTGTGCGCACATGCAGGCCTGCTCGTGGAACAGGCCAAGAATTGTCCATGTTTCTATGTGTCTATGAGCATGCGTAACTGTGTGTCGATGCACGGATGTATATACTGCATGCGTGTTCAGTATGGGTGTCAGAACTCAAGGGCCTTGTAATCAGCCTAACAAGTCCATTCCCCACCGCTGAGGCCTTGGCAGCCGGAACTTAAGACAACATCGCGCACAAAGTGGGTAAACAGTGTTTGACATGTTTTCAATATGGTTACATTAGAACAAGCTGCTTTTGATTGAAAAGCTAATATTCAAGCCATGCAAATCATCAATCATGGGAAAAGGCCTATTAATTATTCAATAAAACAGTCTAATTCAAGAATCAATGTAGGGAAGCGGAGAGAGGGATGAGGGGGCTCCCAGCAGAGAGAGAGAGGGAGAGAGAGGGAGAGAGTGGGTAATATAAAGGAATAGGGAATTACCCCTCTCTCTCTGAGCTGTGGCCCATCTCGTCCCGAGCTGTCAAAAACAACTGCCGCTCCCGCGTTTCATCTCACCAAGTTTAAAGACGACTTTGGAAACACTTCATTTTCCTCGCGAAACTCGTTAGGTCTTTGTTCCTCATTAGTTCATCTTCTTTTCTCCGTCTCTGTCTCTGTTACTCCTCCTCTGTTGTCCCCCGCACCCTCCCCTTCCTATATCACTCCTTTCTTTTTTCTTCGAAGTCATCGTTATGGCTCTTACGACCGCCTGGCTCGGGCGTTTTGAAGTTTGGCATTGTGCTGTCTGATCTCTGGCAATTACAACTGGGCCAAATCTCTTCCTTGGGAATTCATTATTTACGTTCAATTAAACAAATTCATCAGCGGTCTCCTCAGTAGAATTCGGGGCGTGTAAGTGGTCGGCTGTAACGAAGCTGGGGCGCAGACCGGCTCAATCAGCTCTAATACAAAGACTTGTAGTGTTTCCTCCAGCCAGGCCCCCCGGCCCCCAGCACCTCAAAGGTGTTTTCACAGGCTTCATTAGTCACTGGGGACTTCTAAAGTCCAACAGTACACCCACTTCAAAGCTCATTAGTATCTATTATTAATGAATTAATATCCAATATCTTTGATAGACCTAGGCTATCGTTAAAAGTTCTGGACTGAGTTAACTTCATTCGAACCTCATTTGGGTGGCGGCGTCTGAACTTCCACAAGTGACTTTTTTGCAGATAATTCGGGCTACGTCGGGCCTTAGCAGTTCTCGGTTGCAGCACTGAACTCTCTATTCTCTCATAAAACTCATGAGGTGTCGATGAGGCGTTTAAAGCCCCTCAACCACACAGCCACAGCTTGGCCTATCTGATAACAACAGCGTGGCTCAGGAGCAGAGGAAAAGTCAATAGAAAGTGGTTGTGGGGAATTCATTGAACGGTGAGTTGAAGAGGATTTTCCGCGTAACCACAAGGTGTAAACCAGTTGCCACACAAGCTGCCGCCACACAAGTCCTGCTGCTGTATATACCCTCCAACTGCACTATTTGAGCATTATATTATATTATGTATAAAATGACAGCAAGTAAGGACAGGATCATTTATGGGCAGGAGGAGTGATTGCAGCAAAATCTGTTTAAGTGTTCAAGTGGGCACCTGAATATTATTTTAGGACAGCTGATAAATAGTGAACATATCTTTTAAAACATATAATTGTGTTGTCACTAACATCCAACAGGCTTACGGCTGAGCTAAGTATTGAGAGATGGACTACTGTTGGTTTGGGTCTCTTCATGGGATTTGTTGACCATCAGAAAAGTATGGAATAGTGCCAACTTTGTCCTTCAAGAACTCCTAAACACAGAAACAGTCACACTGTGAGATGAGTCATTGAAAGAAAAGAAGGAATTGGCTGTGGTGTGCTTGTATTGCATCAGGTAATGTGAGAAATCAGGTAATGTGAGAAATATGATCCAGGAAGGCAAATAAGAGTAATAGAACCATGAGTTTGAAGGTTTATCACAGAGCTAAACGCTGAATAGTGTTGTCTAATACTATAAAATTGGATTTTACCACTCTGCAAAGTTATCATGGTATTGTTTTATTTTCAATGGTAATGATCTGATTGAAATGAATGAGAGGGCTGCATTTGTTAACACAGTGCTGACTCTGTATGAACCATCACAATGACACGCTTAACCCAACCCTCACCCCAACCTCCCTGTGTCTGAGCTAATTCTAGCCATAACCCTGAAACCAAGTCTTAAGTGTCAAATTGTCCCAGAACAGGTGGGACAAGCAAACAGCGAGTAAGGAGAGGCAGCAGATGCATATCACACACACGTATGCAAACACACACTTCAGACAGAATCAGTAAAAATGTATGCATGGTTACTTAACCAGCAGGGTCACGGACACAGAGAGGAGTAAGAGGGCAATCACTGAAAACAAGGATTCACAAATGTGTTGCCTTTCTCTCTCTCTCTCACACACACACACATAGCAGCACACACACACACACACACACACACACAAGGAGGATCATGAAACGCAATACCAAGGGCCCTCTCTGTGCATGTTAAACAATACTCTGACTGTCAACAATCAGGCATAAATTAGCAGCCGTGGCCTCTACTGTATTTATTCTGGTAATTACCTCCCAGGAGGGCACGCACACACACACACACACACACACACACACACACACACACACACACAAGCAGACACCACAGCGTGGCATGACACACTCGTAGTGCACCAGCCCGTTGCCTCAGAGTTTGTGAGGGAGGGAGGGGTCTGTAGACATCCCATCATCACTGTGTGTGTGTGTGTGTGTGTGTGTGTGTGTGTGTGTGTGTGTGTGTGTGTGTGTGTGTGTGCGCGTGTGTGAGAGAGAGCGTGCACAGAAACATATGCATGCAAGAAGAGGAGTTATTCGTCTCTTTGATTGTGCTCAAGAGCTTTAAACCATAGAAATCAGTGAGCTGATAAAAGCTAATCACTCTCTTCCATTAGGGGACAGCAACCTCTGAGACACACAGTGACTGATTGATTGACAGTTCTGAAAACAGTACAGATTCGGATATCAGAGTTCAATAAAAACTGACAAAGAAGAGTGAAGCAGCGAGACAGACAGGAAGAGGGAGAGAGAGACAGGAAGGAGGAGGATAAGAGACAGGAGAGCAAGAGAGAGGGAGACAGAGCGAGACAGGGACACAGGCAGTGACAGCCACATGAAATCTCATCTCCATTTTTGACAATGGGGGAACCATCTGAAGAGCAGAGAACAGAGGGAGGAATTTAACTGCTTTCATCTTGTCATAATTATCTCCAAGAAGCCACATGAAAGGGAAAATCTGTGTTTTTTGTTTATAAATTAGAGAACAAGGACATTTTCTGTGTCAACTTTGATGGCATTTTTCCTCTGTGCATGGTTGAGCAGTCCTGGGCTAATGATCCCTTCTCTTCTTAAAGCGAGGAAAAAAAGCGCTGATGAAAATTGCAATAAAAACGACACTAAACACAATTTAGCGAATGAACGGAGAGCTGAAGTGTCATAATTCAGAGAACATCATTATCAAAATTGCTGCAATTGTTGTGCACTCATTGTGCATGTGAATGCATAAGTGCTTCCAAATTTGATAGCGTCGCTGCTCACCGGTGCCCGCTTAAAACTCCCCGAATACAAACTAAACATGTCCATCTGGAGAGAAAATGCGGTGCGTCTGGCCTGACTCTTAGTGGGTGCAGCAGGTTTTTTTTCTCGGAGGCTCAAACATCATTAAAAAGAGCCGTGGTCATTTCTATGATCCATGCAGTTGGGCTTTCATGGGCAGATCAACAAATGGAGGCTGAAACCAACGGCAACAGCGATCAATAGTTCCCTTCAAGACACACAGGAGCACTCTGGGTATCCATCAATCTCCACCCTCAGACAGGAAGTTAACCACAAACTGGAAATAATAACTGCATGGGTTAGTTGGCGCCTTGTTGCCACAACAACTCTTCCCAGTGACACTGTACATGTTATGTCTATCACAAAGGCTTATTTACTCTACCGTAAAGGCACCATTTACACGTGCCGCTAACAATACGTTAAAGTGTCGGCTCACCCTAATTACAAAAAAACACTAACACTGTTTTCCAATCGCCCTTCATGCTCACTAGATTGTAACCAGGAAGAGACACTGGTTTTGAATTTTGTAAACATAACTGTGGGCTAAAACTGTGACAGCACTGTAACTATCCAAATGAATAGATACTATCTGGGGTAAGTGGGGTTTTGGTGATTTGGGTCAACTGGTCCTTTAAGGACATGAACGTCCACCCACATGCATATTCACTGGGTAACCAGGAAAGCAGACGCCCCTGCACATTGTAATGTAGTGCAACACGACACTTCTCTCATAAATAATACTTTAGTGAAACCTGCATGTCACTGTCAACACATTCTGTTTGAGTGGATTTTGTGGTGTTATTCTTCTATTTTAAAGGCTCCCTGTGGAGTTTTTTTTCTCCTGTAAACAAGCAAAGTTTCTGTTTACATTCAGTGTTACTCACTTTATCCTTGAGACCTGACAAACAAGTTGAATGCATGTACTTCCTCAAAACCATGTGCAAATTTGATTTTTTTTAAAGTGCTTTAAATCCTGCATTGATTACATACATGTTTACTCCCTAGCACTCTTCTTTTTCCATGCCTTTGCTGTGTATTTCAGGGTCTGTGGGTACATTACTGCCACCTGTAGATCAAAACAGGATTTCATTCCATTTTGCTTCAGATTGTCTACTAGTTGTCAAAATCTCCATAGGGTGCCTGTAATAGTGGTGATATCTACACATTTCTTGGTTTATTGTTAATTTTCTCAGTAACCCAAGTAGAGCCAAATTATGAAGAACACACTGTTTCAGGCTTCTGTGTCAGTGGAGTCAGGAGAGAGTTAAACTGTCACAATTTTATGTTTTGATTTCACTTTTGTGCACTTTCCTTCTCACAGCCTTTAGTTGCATTCTTGGTGTGGTTTTCATAACTCACCATATGGCTTCATATCATCCTTTTTGTTTTGCACACATGGCTAGTGCAACAGCCTAAAATAGCCTGGCAGCTGCAGACAAGAAGAAGTCTTAGAGTGATTATGTGAAAATGCAGAGGATGCAGTCGTTCTGTTAAGAGACATGTTGAGATTAGTGAAACTATCCCAGATCACTGTAAGTTAGGGGTGAGATTAGGGTGGTCAAGTGTATCCCTCAACCTTTCTCAGTAATTGCAGTAATGATGTATGCATCTTTATCATTTATTTATGATTTATCCTTTTTGTCTGCACCATTTTCTACCTTGCTGAGTGTCTCCACTCATTTTCTCATCATGGAATGGTTGGCCACGTATGAGATAAGAGAGTTGGCAAATGGAAAAGTAAACAGTCCAAAATTAAAGGATGTAAATTTCATGTCTCTATTTAAAACTGTATAGCAAAGATTAATTCTTTATTCATTTTTTATTTCACTCAAGTCTTTTTAACATTGAACTGTTCATCTATGGACTGATTTATTCATTTTTAGCCTTTAGATGATGTTTTTTTCATATGAAATGTCCCATATCATAAATAGATTTTATAACCATTTTGTGGTGGATGCTCACTGAGAAATGTAGGCATAAAGGTTTAGACCAGGCACTCACTAGCAGAGCCAATGCTAACCAGCCCGAGCCCCAAAGCAGTCCAGCCCACTTCCCCAGTCCGCCTCCTTCAGTCTGCCAACTGCTGAGCTGTAGCAAAAGGGTCTACCAAAGAAACACTTCATAAAAATGCCTATCATCTATCACCTAAATCACACACAAGCATTCCTTGTTTTTTTGACTGCTTGGTGCTAATGCTGTGAACCGAATGTGTTTTTCCCTTACACAGCTGAAGCGTTGTAAGAGCTGCAATCAGCATCTGCAAGCACAGCCTAATGTGGCCGAAGAGGATATGAAGCTGAGCCAAAACATGCACGAGGCAAACCGAATCTAATTAATGTTCATTAAAAGTTAAAGCAGGGGAAACGGCCAGGTTAATTTCTGCTACTGTGAACTTAAAGACTGATGACTCACATAAAACCTTGCCAGCCTCTATTTTGAGGCCGTTGCGGTGTTCTGCTGTGTGCAGCGCTGTGCTGCTCGTGTTTAAAGAGAGCTCACAAGGACAGGCCAAACTGTGCCATATGTCCGTACACTCTGCACATTAGGTAGCAAGATCTCTGGTCATCCGTCACTGCCTTGTTAGAGGAGAGAAACCGGGGGTGGGCAACATATTGCAGCAGCATATTGTAGGAATGCCGTCACACAGATTGAGGCCAAATGTAGATTTTTGTAGATTTATGTTTCAGACTCATATAACCTCCAGTCTCTCCTATTGTGTGATTGTGAAATATCTGCACCCTGTCCCTCTGTCCACTCTGTCCTGGCTAGCTGTCTCTGGCCATCTGTGGCCCCTCTCACCTTTGACCTTTAGCAGAGGTCAACACAGGTCAGGCATCTCAGGTTTGGCTATTGTTTCAGATAAGCAGACAGCGTCTGCCTCGTTCTCCAAAACTCATAAGCAAATGCACAGTTTTATCCTCAACTCCACAGCATCACGTCTCGAATTGTGGAAATTCACACTGAATAAACTTTGACGAGACAGTTGTTCTGCGCTCCACAAAAATGAGACGACTGCTAAAATGCTGTTTTATCCTGACTAAAACAAATATAGAGAGAGCAAGAGAGGATTGCATAGTGCAAGGGGAACGATCCAGAGACATCATGCAATATGTTAATCATTCTACAAAAGGGAGGGCGAGGGGCCACGAAAATCTGTGGGTGTTACACAACAAAACAGAAACCAAAACAACTCAGCAGAACACCACAGAAAAGTTGTCAGCGGAAATTAGATAAACAAGCAGCCAGAAACCAGCGAGGGAAAATGCTCAAGGTTTTCCTCTTCACTTGGCGGTCATACACGTTTTGTTTCTCCATCACCTCTTGGCTGCTTTTCTTTTTTAGCCTTAATTGCAGTTTACAGGGAAAGGGTAATCACTTGTGAAACAGGGCGTGTTATTTTTCTTGCCCAGAGTGTGAATCCTAAGCAGGCCAATCGCCAGCGCCATCGCTCCATCTCTCCGCTGGCTGAATCCTAATGGCTGGATGGAGAGAAGGAGCGCAGGGAGCGGGGAGAGAGAGAGAGGCTGACAGCGGGGCTTGACATGGGCATTAAATCATGCCCCGAGGAATCCTCCATCCACAGGCTCCTGACAGCCGCGCTGTCATCACGGCCAGGCCACTTCCTATGCCTCTTGACAACACTGGAGCAGAATTAGTCAGAGCATCAGATGTAAATTGGCGCTGTTCAAGGATGATAATGAGCACCAAGATACATGTCGGTGTCACTGACGGGACGCCATCATGATTGGCTGTCCCTCACACCGCGCTCCATTAGGTCTAATGGTATTCAGGCCAGGTATGGGCGGAAGGCGGGAGCAGGGGGGAGCAGCGATGGACAGGGAGAAAGTTTTCTGTTGTGATCAGTTTGTTCTATTTGAGCGTGTTGGTTTCTGTCGAACTCTGTGGCCGTGAGGAGGACATTTACACAGGGTCCAGGCAGTCGCTACATTCAGCTGTCCACTTACTGACATGCTGTCGTCTCAGTCTGTCTCTCACAAACTTACTCAACCATCATGTACCTTTTACACTGTTTGAATAAACAAAAAGGAGACATCAGTTACTCTAAATTCTACCTCATCATGTATTATATTTATATATATGACAGTGCCATTTACAATAAAACGTCTGTCCAAGAATGGCACCGGTCTTATCCCAGTCTGAACTCATGTGAGAGACACACACACACACACACACACACACACACACACACAAACAGTCACTTGCTAAATTTTCCAGCCCATTCAGTAAAACTCTTGGCTTGCTACTTTTCCCTCTCTCTCTCCGTGCAGTATGTATGCATGCAGGGTGTACAGCTTGCTAACATAATGCAGTAATAGTTGCCAGCATGCCATTTTCTCTGCCCATGCTGAGGATGAGCCAGCCAGAGCCTGCCCCAGATGCATACATTTCCCATAATGAGGCAGGTGGCCTCGACAGACGGCTCGGTCGTGTGGGTGACACCGTGTACACCGCAGCTCTGGGCATCTGACTGACAGACAGTGCCAGTCCCTTCCCTCCTCTGCTTTCTTCTCTCTCTCTCACTATATCTCTTTCTTGCTCTTCCTCCTCTCTCTCGGTTTCCCTTGTTCAGTTTCTTTTTCCGAGTTTGTGCAAGTGTATGCGTGTGTGTGTGTTTGCGTGTGTGTTTCCTGTGCTTTGTTTCTCTGTGGGGTATTGGGTAAATTCCTCCGCTCCACGGCAATTTCAAATAAAGATAGCTGAAGGTCATTAATTGAACTGCCGCCGCTGTAACAGGGTAAAACTCACTGTAATTAACAGCGAATAAATAATTGATTATGTATATTTTCTTGTAATTGGCTCCTCGTTACCCTTCTACATGCTGAATGCTAATTGATGCTGGGAGTTAATTATCATTTCACTATGAAGTTAGCAGTATATCCAGAGAGATGTTGAAGATGAAGCACCAAGGTCCCATCATGGCCATTTCTATAAGAACCAAGGTCAAGCCAAAAAATTGCAAAAAAAAAAAAAAAAAAAAAAAGGAGAGAGAGTGGTCAGACCATGGAGTGATACAAAAAGGCCCCGCCAGCCACCTAATTGAGAGTATTTAGCAAACTAGCATAGGAAGTGGTAAATGGCAAGGATTAAGCCAGAGGCCCTAAGCAAGAAGATCTATTAACAAGGATTCCCCAAGGCCCAACTAAAGACTAAAGATTAAGACTCCAATCTGAATGTAGGTCTAGCAACAGAAGCTGTTAGCTGATTAAAAAAAATCACATCTTTATCCTCAGATAAAATTACTTAATGCAAGACACATTCACTGCAGTTATAGTGATGAAAAGCCAAGAGTGAGAAATTTGGAATTGGTAGGTATCCATCACATAAAGGTGGAAATAAAGTACTGATCCTCTTATTCTAGGTGTGAATAAGAAAAAAACGGGTTTTATGCAATAAACTATCAAGTAAAATGATACAGCAGGAATTGTGCATATTTTTCCACTTTTCTAAAGATGGTTTGGACATTTTTGTGGAAACAACCTCTAAGATTCATGCCTCCAAGCTGTTGACATTTGAGAGTTGTCTCCTTGCATTTCAACAAGCCCACAAAGTGCTGGTTATGTACCAATTTAAGACGCAATTTAAGCCACTCCCCATTACTTTTCATCTATGCTATATCAACAACTTTGTGCATTACTGACACTAATGTAGGGGGCGCTGTTGCTGCTGAAAAATGAATAAAACTCCCATTTCTTTCATTTTGGTAATTATAATTTTGGTTAATTAATACTAATGATACAAACACCAAGAATTTTACTGGTTTAAGTTAAGCTTAATTTCAGTTGAAGTAAATGTTGCTGTGTTAGAGTAATAGAGAGAGAGCAGAAGACTTCTGGTAAGTTGCTTGCTCAGTCAGAATAGAGACAGCCATCGCCTTGTGTGTCAGCCTTCCTTAATGGAGTCTTAATGTGTCCGGCAGCGAACAAAGACCAGAGACTCTACACCTCTTAGCACTGCCTGCATAACAGGACCCCTTCTGTCTGTCTGTCTCACTGACTGAGGTGTCCTCTGACTTGCCTGAATTAATTTTCTACAACAGGCCAGGCCTAGGGCAGCTGTGTCAGCATTTCATGAGCACAGTGAGGACTGCAGATTTTAGCACGTCTGGCCTATAGGCTCACATGTGCTCTGACAGTCCTGTCAGGGAACAAGAGGACTGAGATGGTCCTCAGCTTCTCTTACTAAAGCCTGTGTGATCTGCTGCCTCTCTGGAATAGCTTTTCGGAGTATGGAAAATGCTCACTTTTGCAATGTCGAACATTGCTGGGATATTACAGATATACAGAAATAGATTTGTGTGGCAGCTAGATAATAACTGGTAATTCACAAACCACTTAGAAATGGCTCATTTTCTCCTTATTGTCTGTACAGTAAAATGCTCTGTTCCTGGAAAGACTAGGATTCAGTGTTGGTGCAAGTTTGCAGCACCAGACAGCTGCGTTGCATTGCACTGTAGTGAGCAACATATTTTTCTTTTTTTTGTTTTTGGATGCGTTGTTTTTGCCTTTGAACGCTCCTTCCCTAGTGTCCTCCCGCTGCTTTCTGCATGTTTAATGTATCAGTCATTCAGGTGGGGAGTGACTGGTATGGCATTGTCTTTTAGAAGCGAAGAACTCTCTGTTTTCCAACTGCTGCGCCAGGTGTAACTGAAATTGACACGTCTTTCGATACATGCAGGAAATATGTTATTGGAAGAGACATCTTTTATTCTCCAGAACTTTACATCACACACGATCTTGGCCGAGTGCTCTGATCTGGATCCCTCTGTGGATAAAGGGGAGGGGAGGGCTGCATGTATGTGCGCAAGTGCGTGTATTAAATAAATAAGTCCAAAGACAAATCGATTAACTCAGAAGTGTAGAAGTTTTCTGTGGAAACGAGGCAAAAAGAAGAAGAAAAGTTCAATGGAACTACCACAATAGAAACATTCTATTAAATGTAGGACTATGCTCGTACACACTGCTGCTGTGTGTATGCATCAAATGAAGTGAGTTCAAAGTTCAGACTGTAGGAGGCAGAGAGCTTTGTGTAGTTCAATACTATCTTACAATTTTAAGAGGGATTTGCAGGAACAAAGCATGCATGCAAAATGCTTGGAGGAAAACCAAGCACGAACAGAAAAAAGGGAATGATGGATTCAGGAGAAAGGCCATACGGGGGCAAGAGAAAGCATCATGGAATAATTAGCAATGCAAGACATGTTTCTCCACCTCTATATGTATTCAATATATGGTGCTTTTGTCGAATTCAACTACAATACTCTGAGTGGATATCATGAAAGCAGAATAGCTGCTCTTGTCTCATTGTGGAGCAGCCCTGCGGCAACTCTATGGACATCGATAGCATCAGCTCCCTGGGCTCTGGACCCAGCCTGGCTAACACCTGGACCGGGGCCCAAGTTGCTACGGGGCAGGCAGGTGAACCAGGCAGGAAATAAGAGGATGCTGGTCCTGGAAGAGTGACACAATTTGGATCCACACGCAAGGTTTCAGCCCAGGACGTTTGAACTAAATGTCATTCAGTGAACACACACTGGCTTCTGTTACATGCACGTCTCTGTTGGAATGTATCAGAGCTCTTCCGGATGTTTTCTGGCCCTGATCATCTTGCTTAGATGTGTTCTTTCTGGCCTGGTGAGTGTGAATTTATCTTGGACTGGCTTGACACATTTGAACGCAGGCCGGGGTGTTTGAACTTGAGTGCAGTTTGGCACTGTCTGTCCAAGGCCTCGTCTCACCGTCTCACACACTCACTCACACACACACACACAAACGTTTTCACACTCTACTGGTCTCTCTCTCGTTCCCTTGTGGCCCTTCATCCCTTTGTTGGAGTATGCATAACCGTTGAGGGAGTGCCAAACTGGGTTGAGCCTGAGATGCTGATACAGTAGAAACCTGCGCTATCCCTTTAATGAGTACACACAGACACACGTACACGTGCACGCACACACACACACACACTTTCCACTGCTTGGCTATTAGGCACCAAGAACAGGAGGAAAACTATTTGAAAGTGAATTTTAGATTTCCGGTCGTGGAGCTTTGCCTGGGAGTGGCAGCAGAGGTGCAAGCAGTGCACACACACACCCGCGCGCACACACACACACCTCAGACACCTCACTGTTTCGGCTCCAGTTGCTCTCGCACACAGCATGGATGATCAAAAGAGGCCAACGGCTGCCGACCATTATGCCAATGACACTTTGAGTAAGAGTCCAGAGAGCGCAGCGACATGACAGCCATTAGGGATTGAAAGTGAGACTTTAAAGGAGGGCTGAAGGACAACTGTCAGTGCAGAATCAAAGGCAGAAAGTGAAATCTTCATAATGTATTGCACTGGAAAATTCCTGCACTAGCTGTCTCTCTCAACCACTCACTCAAAAGTATCCCATACACAGCTATGCCATTCAACTCCCCCAAAAAACATGAAACAGCCAGGAACAAAGGGCTGATGAGGGGAGTTCAGAGACTGGCACTCTGTAAATGAAAGCGAACAGCGGTGTGGGCCATTGTGCGGGTGGTAGACAGATAGATCATTAAGGACTGGACTGGGTTACAGTCAGAGCAGAGGACTACTAGCTAGCAACTCCAGCAGTACACCTCTGTTTCCCCCCAGCTTAGATCCAGCTGACAAATGTGACTGAAACAGTATGGCAGCACAATTAGAGCCAATGGATCACACTCTGTGACAGTTACAAAGACAAGTCAAACTTTTTTTCAAAAGCACCAGCAGATGCTTTGATTGACACTATGCGTCCAAAATATAGCTCCGTGTGTTTAAAATTGCTACAATACTTGAAAATCAATAAACTGGGACAAGAAAAACTCCCTGTCTTCCAACTTTGATTTGACCACTCATCGTTAAAATTGACAAAACAGAGGGCGGCTTTGTGTGCATTGCTTTTGCGTTTCTCATTGGTGAAATCAAGGCCTGCTGCTGGCACTGACCAAACACTGCTGCTCTCCCAGCTTGGCAGAAAACTGCCTCTAATGTGTCTCTCTGTCGCATAATCAAGGATTTCACACTCTAAATCTTTGATCTGGGAGAACCCTCTCTGATGGGAGAACCCTCCAACCGCTACCACACACACGCAGTACACACACCCCTCTCGGA
>JBBMOE010000006.1:15873539-16048998 GCA_037975065.1 Chaetodon trifasciatus
AGTATAGTGCGTTCGGTCTCCATCACATTCCTGGTATTAACTCATCGTCATAGCAGCGATATTTGTCTGGCAGATTTTGGGATTAAATTACACCAAACTACCTGCTACTGAGCGTGAGCATGCGTTCCCGTGTGCCTGTGCGTGTGTGTGTGGGTGAGGGAGTGTGCGCACGCTGGTGTTCCCCCTTGTGAGGAAATGTAAAACTTCTTGGTGTGTTATTTTTCTCCCCACCGTTTGTTCTTTTGATCTGTGTGTACATTATCTCCAGCTCTTTGAATTTCAATTTCACTGTCATGTAAGCTCTTTTCATCACAGCCGACGGTTGCAGCTCTAATAATATTCAACTTTTAGGTCACAGTGGAATGCTAATTAGATTGCTATTTTAATTAATATGTCCCTGCAGGTTTCCATATCAAATCAGTTTTAACACTGTATCGCGCACTTTGAGCCAATAAATTACAATGAAACCCCAAAATAAAACCACTTCAAAAAAGGAGGATTTTAAGGTGTACAGGAGCAGTGCTCGTTTGAACTGTGTTTACATAAATTGCCTATTGTTGCTTAATAAACTGCATAATATTAACCACACTGGGGTATGTTTGAAACTGTTCCAATAAGCCATAATGGGTGTTTCTATTTTCTACTAATAAATCCATACATGAACCTGCTCATAAGATAAAAGCCTCAGCTTAGCTGGTTATTTTCAAGGGCAGCACAGTGTTAAATGTGCTTTAAACAGAAGGAGATAAGTGTAGGTGTTGTAATGTTACAGACTCTGTGCATGTGTGAGTGTGTGTGTGTGTGCGTGTGTGTGTGTGTGTGTGTGTGTGTGTGTGTGTGTGTGTGTGTGTGTGTGCTGCTGCTGCTGCTGCTGCTGCTGCTGCTGGTGGCATTTAAGGACTTAAAAGTGCTTCACTTTCCATCAGTGTGTCATTTGTCTGTCAGCATTTCTATGTGTGTGCACATGCATCCACGTGTGTGTGTGTGTGTGTGTGCGTGTGTGTGTGTGTGTGTGTGTGTGTGTGTGTGTGTGTGTGTGTGTGTGTGTGTGTCACCCTCGATCCTCAAATGGTTGTTTTGTCCTGCAGCTCAGGGTGTCCCATTCATCATGTTGAGAGGGAACGGAGAGGCCTGGGATATGAGCACCGCTGTATTCCTCTCATAATCAAAGGTCATACTGGGGCCCAGTGCTCAAATTGCTTTACTTCACTGCAAAGCACAGGCTCTCACACACACAATCACAGACACACACAGAAACACATACATACAAATTAGTTGTCATGCCAAAATTATGCCATGCCAGATATGCTGTTCTGAAGCAGGTATCAGTGTTAACCTGCTTCAGCTGTTGGATTTTGTCTTTAAACAGGTTTAAACAGCAAACGCAGCATCTGTCAGTGGCCTCTGAGTATAATTTTTTAGGTTTAATTCTCCTATTTTATGTTTTTGGTTTTTTTTTTCACAAATTTTTCCTTAAAAATGATTATTGCAGTTAGGTTGTTGTCCAGTGTTGTTCACTTCAATTACACTCTTACTGTATCTCAATTACTGTAAAATCCTTCCCGGACCACATTCACAAGCTGCTTCTTTCTGCACAACCTCCTTAAGAACAGGACAACCAGGCTTTTGCACACTAACAAAAAATTGATATTCATGGATAGGGAAGGGGGGGGACTATTTGGATGTTTATTATACTTTAAAATGAAGTGATCCGCATTTCACTGCCTGCGAGGTAATTAATGTGGGGAAATCTTGAATTAAAGATGTAAATCCTGACACTTTGGCAGGGGGGCCGGTAAGGGACAGTGGTCTCCAAGGTCTAGATTATTCTTAGCGTATACCAATTAACACCATGTATCTTCTTTTATGTTCACTTCAATTAAGAGCCTTTACAATTTTTAAGTTCTTTTCTTCTCAGTAGTTAGAGAATGTCAGAGAGACTGATCAAAGGCATTAGCTGCCGTCCGCGCACCATAGGTAATGCTGTTTTGCATAAAGAAATCTGCATATTGCTAAGAAGGTTTTTCATTTCATTTTGCATGAATTACAGAGCCAGGGATGCAGTCGTAGATCAAGATGTGTAGGTGTGAATGCGCACATGTACACAAACACGCCAGACAAAGCATTCAGCACTGAATCATCAAACTTCTCTAAATCTGGATTTTGCTTCTAGCATCATGGTGACAACATCAAGATGAAACAGACCAGCTGAATGAATGAATCTGATATATTTATTGTTTTAGTTTAGTTTAGTTTAGTTTAGTTTCGTTTAGTTTAGTTTAGTTTAGTTTAGTTTCCCACTGTAGTTCCAGTTGTTGGAATTGTAAAAGAGAGATCGGGGTTACGCAAGCCTCCTTGTTACAAGCTGTCGCTGACTATTAAGAGTGTTAATAACGTTCAAGAGTGAACACAGCAATGTTAGCACCCAATAACTCCTGCTCCTGGAGTAATCACACCCTGATTTATGTGGGTGATTTTGGTACAACTGTCTCACAAAGCTTTGCTTGTTTTCTAGATCACCATCTTTTAATAGGCCTGCAAATGAGACTAGGCCTAATAGCCTTCTCCTCTACTCCACTGCTTTTCTCATTTGTTTTTCTGCTTTATTTCCTCCATTCCTTGTACTACTTAGTTTTTAGCCTCAGGACCTTCTATCTTCTCATATTGTTCAAACAATCCTGAAAAACTTGGTTTATGTGCTTACGTGAGAGCGTTTGCAGATTTGAATGCACGTGCCTGCATCACGTGCACATGCGTTTGTCCACCTCGAAACAGCCAGTGTTGAAACTTGTTAAACCACAATGAACAGATGCAGGAAAAACACACAAACAACCTGTTTGTTCGTGATAATCACTGCTACTTAATTCCATTACACTGTCAGCTACCAATAAATCAATGAGCAAATGAACTGACCGGCTATGAGGAATAGCTGTCCACTGTGTGTCTGTATTATTCTATTGATGTTCCACCAACAGTCGTCCTGGAGATATTGAATGCTCTTTAAGCGAAGTGCTGACATCATAATAAAAGGCCACCACGAGCTGGCCGGCTGTGCGGTTTGGGAGCTCCAGGCTAAAAAGACGGACGGCCTCTAAAGAAGAAGAAGAAAGGCAATCTTCAAAGTCAATACTGCAACCAAGTGCTCTATGTGGTCGCATTTACTGCACATAATGAAACTACAAATAGCCTCTTACACAAAACACACACACACACAGCGGATGTACTAAGAGAAAATAAAGTCCTAGAAATGGTGCTGTAGTCAGAATAATTATATGATAATGCTAATGTGTTCAGTGGCTTCTTTTGACACTAATAGTACCTTTGACATGTTTTGAGATCTGTCAGTTTAACTGAAGCCTTTCCTACTCTGCTCGAAAAAAAAATCTGGATTTGCTGGATATATATTGAAATTGACATCGCATAGAGTTTATTTTTAAATCTACTCAAATGCACTTTCACCTCAGTGAGTGTGCATCTGTACCTGACTTTTCTGAAGACAGTATATTTAATCCATTGTTCGTGACTTCATAAAAAAATGAAGGGTTGGCAAATTCAAACATCAAAACATAATGCTGGGTGCTACGTCTGTGTAGCTGTGTGTTTTCATAACCCAAGTGTCTCAAAGCATTATTAACAAAAATCTTTTGCTCAGCCTTGCATTTCCAGGGCCAATAAAAGCAGCACGAGGAGGCTGCACCGGTGCCGATGCAAGGCATACATAGCACAGACAGCCATCTAGTGTCGGAAGGGAGCAGATGCATGAATCCAGTGAGTGGAGAAAGGCACTTCACTGTGGCTGGGCACTGTGTTTACACCTTCATTCGGCTTTAAGGGCCACAAATGAGGGATGTTTGAGCTGGAACAGATACACAGGAAAAAATTACAATAAAGTAACAAAGCCTGCATTAAGGACCTAGTTATGTCTTACGTGTCATCATTACACCCACAAATAGGAAGAAAAAAGCATGCGGTTTGTACTCTGGAACCAGGCATACGAGGTACGCTAATGGTCAGAACTTGTCTTTTCAGCCCACACAGAACATAGCATGTTTAGCCTAATAGCTAGCCTGCTGCTAGAGCTTAACCTCTCCCAGGGACACTGCTGAAATAACAAGGCATCGGCACCGGGAGACTGCGTCCACCTCTTTTACGTGAAACCTGTCTTTGCAGTTGCCATTTGCTCCTGTTTGCATTACAACTGCAGGAAAAAAAAAAGTATTCGTTAATGTATGCAACCCAAATAAACAAAGATTATAAACAAATGTGTGCTATTGTGTGCATATTGGGAGCATGAATATGTATTTGCTGAGCGTTCAAACAAAGACACAAAGGGAGGCCCAACCTGTTGTCGGCTCAGCCCCTTTTTTCCCTGCTGTGAAAACCCTGCTCCCTTAATAATCACACATCATTATGACAATAGATGTTAGGCAAAACACATAAGCCATGTGCAAATCACACGAGGAGACAGAAGCACAAGCAGGCAAACATGCACGAATGCTGTACAGCATGCATGTCATCCCGGCTTTGTGGGTTCCTTCACCTCATGTGTGAGGATCTAAAAAATATCTGACATATTTTTACAGTTCATCCCCTCGTTCTCCTCGCTGCTGCAAAGGTCCCGGCCCCTGTAGCCGTGCGCTGCTCCCGCAGACTTATCATCTAATTGCTTTTCATTGATCCTGTCCGATCAGGTGCCTAATGTTCATCCTTTTTCCGACGCTGTCTCCCGAGCCCTTCTGCCAGTCCTAATCTGAGAAGTGCACGTCCTTTTCTGTGCTTATAATGCACCCAGACACCAAAACAGAGAGACGGCAGAGGGTTGTTTTCAAACTGTGTGAAACAGTTCTAGTGTGTTTATGTGCTCACATGTGTACTTGCATGAAACCAGATATCTCCTGGCCCGTTGTCAGTTCCCATGCAGACCAGATGAGGACATTCATGTTCATGCTGTGGCTTTAAATACTTTAACTGCGTGGTGGACGGGTTGCAACAACCAGAGGCTTCATTATCTAAAGACAGGGAGACAGTTAGAGTGCCTTGGACAAGAAAATGAGTCTGTTTATTCTCTAAGACAGTAAGGCTCATCCTGTAAGGTGAACCAGATCAAGGATTTGGGACAGAAACCCCAGGCTCCTCCTAAAGATTAAATGATGTCAGCAACAGAATTGAAGGCTAGTGTGTGTTGGCAGGCGCTGAGCTGGACTTCTGAGGGATATTACAGTTGGTATGACTATCAATGGACAGCACATAACTCTGAATACATTTTCTTAGACTTTCTTTTTCACAATACCCTGAACCTGGACTACAGCCATGAGCCTGTGCACTAACACACATACACACACACACACACACACACACACACACACACACACACACACACACACACACACACACACACACACACACAGTCTCTGAGGAGCTGTATCACAGCGTCGGTTTAATATGCAGGCCAGTTCTTGGTGGTATCAGATCAATGGAGAGTTTCAAATCAGACACAGCCGCTGAGACAGACTGAAGAGACCATCTTTGGCGCACATTAACAGAACACTTTGCTTCCCCTCAAGATCACAGTTACTCCCTTTTTGATGGAGCCGCTGAGTAAGACTCAACTGTCTTGTGATGCTCATTAAAAATATTAACTTTAAATGTGTTTTTTTTTTCTTCCTGTCTTTTTTTCTTTTTTCGCTCTAAATCATGTGATTGGGTTACTTTGAAAGTAATGGCCTAATTACAGTAACTTAATGTATTATTATACCAGTCCATCTCTGGAAAGATGTAACATGGTAACCTTGACTGCTTTGTTTCCAATGCCTGTGCAGGTCTTTTACAAAACCAAAATCTGCTGCTAATACTTTCCAAATTCCTTCAAGAGTTGCTGGGATTAGGTAGAAAATACTTCAGTCACTCAGCTCACATTCTGTTCCCATTACCTTCTTGATCTACAAATTGTTTTATTGTGGATGTACGGAGATGGAACATGACTAAAGAAATCAAAGCTTTTATGGCTTTATTCAGTCATTTCAATGTGTTTTACTGTATAAAACTGAATCTCATTCAAGGAACTGTTACCCTACAGTATTGCCTAAAAGCTCACCTAAATTTTGGTCTACCTTGTAGTCTTGCGATGCAAAATTCAAAAACCTCTATGATCTATTTATCTCATTTCATGTATACTCAAACGGTTGTGCTCTTGCCGGCTCCCTTCGAGTCTTCCCCGTCCTTTCCCGTGCATTATTCAGTCTTTTCCCGAAGTAACAACCACCCTCTACACGCAGGCACGCCGACCACTAACATGCCACACTAATGTTATGTAAAAATGAATGATGAAATTCAAGGAGGCCAAATGAAAGAGAAACCGATATGTGTTTGTGTGCGTGTGCGAGCGTGTGTGTATATATGAGCAAATGCTAGCCCTGGTGTGAGCTTCTGTGTGTGTGTGTGTGTGTGTGTGTGTGTGTGTGTGTGTGTGTGTGTTCAAAGGTGAGGCCTTGGGTGATGGAGAATAGGATTCTCTTACCTCCTATAAGTACAGAGGAGGATAAAAGCCAGCTGTAATGACCTTGGTATAATAAGGCCTTGCTGATTTCCATGATTTTCTTGCTTTCATGCCACGAATCTGGTATTCCATAGGAGGGGCAAGAAGGAAAAAAGGGGAGCTTTGTCTGGCCAAACATAAGCAGCCAGCAACATTTGCCCAGAATCGAACACAAACTCTTGTTCCCATGTTCAAGCCATTACGCACACGATTATTATCTTGGGGCAAATTAATAGATGAAACACATTTTTGTTAATGGGCTGGTCGTTTTTTTTTTTTTTAGGTGACCAATTTACGTGTAATTTCCTTAATTCATGAAGTTATTTAGAAAGTGATGTAATGCTTGTTCCTTTTTATCTTGAAAGCAAAGGCAGCATGTTGTCTAGGGCTGCTCAGTGCAGCTAATATGGCACAACGAAATGAAAGGCTTCAAAAGAGCTTTTCCACTTGGAGCTGATGTAGTGCTGTGGCTGACCTCCAAATATGATTAGACTGCAGTAAACACAACAATAGCAAACAATAAACAACTGGTAATTGGTGTGATCCTCTGTTCCAACAAAATCTTTCTTGATTTGCTATGAATTATGAGCATTAATGTTTCTGCGCGCCATGCCCCTCTGAGGATATCAAAAAGCTCCCGCTCCATCTTGATGGGCCTGTCTCATTAAAGGAGAAACGGAGGCCAATGAAGAGAAGTGATGTGCCGTGCATTCATCAGAATAACTGGCATGAACCCACCTCTAATTCATACATGTCTCTGTGCCCTGATGTGAGACGATTACACTCAAATGAGTATTGTTCACGTGTGTGTGTGAAGAGAGACAGAGTGGGAAAGGTGTAGCCCTGAAGCATCCCAGGTGAAGTGTGCCCTCTACAGGCAGCTTTCACACATATTCTTGTACATCCACTGCATGTGTATCAATAGTAGAGTGCGGAAAATATACAGATTTTATTGAAGCTAAAATGTCTTGAAAACAACATATAGAACCTCACATATACACCACATAGGAGTCTGTCATGTGTCTGAACATAAAGGCAGCTCTCTCTGGCATGCTCACAACCAGGTTTTCCTGCTTGAGCTCTCCAACTCCATACATGCCACCTCTTTCATTAATATGTGATGAGAGAGAAAATCTCCAAAGACCCCAATAGGCAGAGGCATTGTCTCTCTTTTAAAGTCATCTCAGATGGAAGGAGCAAACTTCAGAGCGTTAGTGAAGTGTCTAATGAAAGAAGTCTCCTCCTCTGCGGCTCCATTTCGCACAGCGTATTAGGAATCTAAATGTTGACTGAAGACAGTTTGATTCTCTGTCTGTGATTTTCTTAAGGAATAAAAACAGTGTAGCGTGTTTACAGTGTATCCATGAAAGAGCTATGAGAAGGCTCATCACTACCCGATGCCATTTTGGGAGGCGGAAAGTGAGGTTCATACCACAGTTCATTTGAAAGCCATATCAAACAGAGAATGTTTAAGACCAAGATCAAAGCAAATCTCTGGTCAAAAATATCACTAGACCAGCTACATTCTTGTAAAATTGTTACTTTATGCTAACAGTTATTTCAACAATGTCTGGCTATTATTGGAAATCAGACACACAGAGCAATATCTACAAATGCGTCCTGCCTCTTAACTTAACGCTGTAGTGTGTTAATAGCACAATGGGTACTGGCAAAGAAACCTAAAGTGGCATTTCAGGACCATCGTGGTGGCTCAAGCAGCTCAGGTTTACAACATGTAAGTGAAGTCTGAACATGTAAATGAGCCTGTACTAGCCAACAGCATGTGATGCCTTTTTCCTTTGTGCAACATAGCAGAAATACTCTTAAATATAATATTTGAAAGGCCTGAGAGGGTGTACAATTGTGTGAGATTTAGATTTTTTGGTACACAGTGGAGTGTGAGTGTAATTTCATGGTAGAAAATATCACATTTTTCCTTTAGGTACATCTTTTTTAAAATGTTTTTGTAGCTAATGTAATTTACAAAAAGGAAAATAAGTCCTTGAAATGTCAAATATCTCCAAGATGAGAAAGGATATCGGTATTTCAAGGAAATGTTTTGCATGTGCTCCACCCTCTGCTGTCATTGATGCTGTTCTGTCACACCTGGAGTGCTGTCCAGTTATCTGGTCAAGTGCTACTGAAAAGTATCTAAAATAAACTTCAAAACAGTCAGATGTTCTTCATTGTTCTCTCCACACCAATGTATGTGAGATGAATGAATAATTATCTTGGCTAACTGTGACGGCTAAATAGAAATCAGGTCTTCTGTTATTCATGCAAGCTGTCACACTAGTATTGACCGTTTTTTGTTCATGTTCCTCTGCTAGTATCAAACCCATGAACAAATTGTATGATAAGAACAGTTCTGTACAGACCTTCTTCTGCTTGGAAAATGCTTTCCACCAACATCAGACAGATGAAAACCTAAAGCACAAACTGATTAATCTCACGTTATTTTGTTATTATCTATTTTATTCTATTTCATTTTACTTTATTTTTGAGCCATGCCTTTTTGACAATTTTGCTCTTATATATATAGCCACCATGATGTTATTATTAATTACATATTGACATATACGTGTGTGTGTGTGTGTGTGTGTGTGTGTGTGTGTGTGTGTGTGTGTGTGTATATATATATATATATATTTAACAACATGTATTTCTGTTTTGTTAAACCAGCCAACACATAAAAATAGCTTTTGGATATATTCAATAATGAAATTTTCAGTTTAACTCCCAGATTGTATGGTTTTTGTTAGTAACCGTCATGTAGCAAAGAGCAACATGTGTTTAAAAACTCAAAAGTAATTGTGTAGTTAACAGTGTGAAAATTGGATGTTTCAAATAGACATTAATGACTGGCTTAAATTGTTTTCTGGACAGAATACTCGACTTTTCTTCTGCACAGTCTGAGATGAGAGAAGATGAAAACATGCATTCAGCCCTTAATGCTCTCTCCTGACTGTTGAGGAGAGGTAACGTCTGCATCGCTGTTACTTTTATTTGTGCACATTTTCAGCACAGACACCTACAATCTTAAAAGCAACAGCTCATGTAACTTGTTGCAGATTTCTCCGTTTTCTACAGAACACTGATCTTGTTCTTGGAAGGAAATTTGACTTGTGTGGTTGATGAGGAAAGCATTGCTGTGGAGAGTCGTTTGAATAGTTAACAAACTTTCAAAATGATGAGATATAAGTACAGCTCAGACTACTGGACATACCGATGTTTGTATAGAATTCCTACCTCTGTCTTTGCGTTTCATTTACAGAGGTATAATCCCTCTCTAAACGCACCAAAATGTTGATCCTACCCAGGTTTAAAAGCAACAGTTTATTCAGCAGTATGTGGCAGGTTCATTTAGGAGGAAAGCATGAATCACATATATTATTATACAACCTGTTCGATTGCTTTTAACTAGATCACAACTCAAAGATGTGAATCCCCAAATCATTCCCCAAAAGTTAAAATTAAAATTCATAATGATGGAACCTTTTGTTCCACAGCAGAGACAGAAGTGGCAAAGGTGGCTAAAACATGTGTCAACATTGACCTTTATGCCCAATTTAAGCTGGAGTTTAAATTGGAAAAGCACCTATCATGTCAAAAACAAAAATACAGAGAGACTATTTGTAACTTTCAAGCTGGCAACACCAGAGTCCCCCGGATCACTTGAAGATTTAAAGGCTTGGAGTGGAATCAGAGGACCTGCAACCTTTGCAATGACAACCACCTGTGAGCCTCACATTCAGTTTGAATGTTACAAAGTAATCGGAATGAGTAATAGGGAGAAGTATTTGCCAAGGTACTATTTAAACCATCCATCTATGTTTAAAGAGTTTTGTTATCAGAGTTGGATAAGTCAAACGTTACAGGTAAATCAGACGCCTTCTCGAGGAATGTTGTTAAAGTCATTTATGTTGCAATTAAAAATCTGGCTCCAATCTGGAAAAACTGTAATGATATAATCATATTTCTATATGATATAGGAGAACAAAGTTGCATCTACACTGTGACAAACTTGAAACCTTAAAATAACCGTGGCCTATTGTCTATTCTTCTGCGCACAGATTATTGCACAGCCCAAATAACTCTCTACAGCGCATAGCTACAACACAACACTTTCAACTTTATTCACTCTCCTTATTAGAGCAGATTGCTTATCGCCAACTTCACAGAGCACCCATATAGCATAGCTGACAGCAGTTAGGGAGAACTGCACACATGAACTCCTCACTAACACTTTCCTACGCTAACCAGCTGTCCCCCTGTGGTTTCAGCCTCGGCCAAACCTTTGAAATGTCCTTCAAGGCGTGAAAAAACAACATGCACACTGCTTTGGGTAAAATCCTATTTGTACACTGTAATTACACTTTGAAAAGTTGCAAAGTTTAAAGTTTCAAGACCTTCACTTTTTCTCTTCTCATTTCTGATATTGATTAGGCTCTAAAACACGTTTCTAAAACACACGCTGTTCTAAAGAACAAAGAGGCTTCTCATTACATGCTGCGCCTCAGACACACTTTGAATGTTTCAGATTTGATTTACGGGTGTTATCAAGGGAAGCAATCAGGAGAATTCAGTCAATAATTTTCACAACCATGCAACCGACATTAATTTGCTCAAACAAAAAGGCTACAGGCACTTTAAACGTGGTCATTAACGAGACAGAGGTTTGGGGTGATAGGTGTCCCTAAGGCCCTCATGCTGAAAACACAGAGAAACATAACATATCAATATCATGTCCATGACAGTTTCTGTTAAGTTAACGTAGAACTGTGTGACAGTCTTCACCTAGAACTAATATTTTCATTCTTTGCTTCAAAATTCTCTTCAAAAATGCACGCAGGACCACATGCATCATCTGAGAAATAACGCAACATAAAACAAAACAGAGGCATTAGTGACAAATAATTACATAACAAATGAAACACACACAAAAAAAAAGTCTTGACTGGAAAAAATAATATTTGAAATGTTTTGTTTCGGGCTCTAATTTTTCTTTGCCAAAAGGGACAGATTTGTCTAGACAGCATTTGTTATGTTGCCTGCATAATAAGAACAATTACCCAGCAACACTGCAGTCACAGAGACATTGAGTAATTAAGTTGTTGTTTTTGGTTGCAATGCTTGTGTGAGCGAAAATAATTCCAAGTGATATTGTTATTATACCATTAATGCCCGACCCTGCGGTCATGAAATCTGTTCAAGTAATTTCTTACATGTTAACCACTCGAGTGCGATTGAAAATGTGTTTCTTTACCTCTAAAATATGCATTAAATTAACATCGTGCTAGTTGCAGACTTAGTTTTTGATTTGGTATGAGATGTGGTAGGAAAGTCCCATCCTGCTGAAAATAATCCGTTCAATTTTTTAGCCCCAGGTGTCAAATATGGTGTCCATTATTTAAACTGAACTTTTCTTGTGTTGCTTGCTTTCTACACTGGGGATGCAGTGAAGGAGCCACGATGTCTGGGACCACTCCACCCTATAGTGATCAATAAGGATGTACAGCCTCATACACACCAGGTGCTCAGCCCAGCTGCTTCAAGGGGTAAGGGTACAAGGAGAGAGAGAGGAATCAGGCGCAGATGTACTGTATCATTGTTATTCATGCAAAGAGAGTCGGGATCAAGTTCATAGGAGGCTAAATTGAATGAGTTTCCTGGAAATACTGCAATAATGACCAGTTCAAATTTTTAGTGTGCACTGCAGAAAACAAGCAATCATAAATCAACAAAAAGAATGCAGATGGCAATTAGAGATGTGATGGTCACAATGCATGAATGTAATTGTGTTAAACATGGTAACGTGCATGTGTCTCAATTTGCAAAAATAAAGAGTGTGGGCACTCTCCATACACTTTTTATCAGTGCTCTGTGGACAGTGTTTATGAAAGATGGACTTGATGCCTGCAGAGGTGGAATGCAGCAAGCACATTTAGTGTGCTGTACTTGAGTAATTTACTAGAGTATTTTTATTTTTCAGACTTTAAACTTTACAACTCACTACATTTGAAGGGAAATAATGTACTTTTTACTCCACTACATTTATTCAAAAACTATAATTGCTACTTCACAGATTAAGATTTGATATATGATACAAATAAGATTATAAAATATGACACATTGAGGCATATTCAATTGCCCAGCAGCACTTAAAGTTATAGAAATTAGCTGTACCTCGATTAAGTACAGCATTCGAAGGATTTCACGTGTTAAAACATCAATAATAATGATGCATAATATGTTATAGTAATTTAACACTGCCAAGGGCCATTCTGCCGCAAAACTTCTACTTTATTTTGCACATTGTTAAAACGTTTTTCTTATAATACTTACCTATGTTTACTTACGGAAGATTTCGGATGCAGAATCTCAAACTGAGTAGGCTGTTTTAAACCGCAGCGTCTACTGTACTCACGTTAACGCTCTCAGTACTTCTTCAGCTACTGAGTACTTATGATGAGGGAAGGTGCAGCACGTTACTGCCCACTAGAGATAATGATCCAGTGGATAAATACATTTGTACACCACAGTGAGCTGTGAAGCGGACTCTCAACAGGTGGTCGGTCACAGCACTTTTTTCTGCAGGAGAAATGAACGAAAGGTGAGATGAACTCTCATCCTGCCTAAGATCTCGCGTTAGTACTTTGCGTTACCAGGGGAACGCGAGCCCGAGAAGTTACCGCTGTCAGGTCTGCCATTGCCCGTCGTAATGAATACCGGAGCTACAGCATCTCTTCAGTAATTCACAGGTAAACAGACATGAGTGCGACAGCTTCGCTTGTAGTGGAAGTAATGTAGAGTCCTCTCAACAAATTCGGCAGTACCGTCCATTCATTCCAAGGTTGGTACCTGAGTTAGCCAGCTAACGTTAGCTTGCTAATGCTATCGTAGCTAACAAACTGTTGTTGCCTGCTGCTCCTAGTTTCAACGTAACACCAACTTTACCAACTCTGTGGACCCTGACTTCTCTTTCCTAAGTAGCCTGGCAGCTTTAGGTGACACTCAACAAGTACTGAGTGACTTAAAAGAGCTGCATTTTCGACAATGGAGTTAAAAATAGCTAACATTACCAGGGTCAATATGGGTTCACTACATTTACTTTTGCCAGCGAGCTAAGCCATTGACGGTTCGCGCTAAAATTCAATAACCTCAGTGGGTGTTTGGTCATAGAAATGACGGCTGACACCACGCTATTGCAAGAGTTATTTTGTATCACTCACTGCGTTTATGATAACTCGGTTTGTTCCTCGGTTGTGCAGTGTCACCTTATTCAGTGAGGGTGTGTTGGAACTACTGAACCAGTGTTGTATTGTAACGTTACTGCTGTTTTCGCGCAGGTACATTTGTCAGAGAAGCCTGTAATTCATATTCTGCAAAATGCCGTCACCACAAGTCCTTCAGCCGGTTCTTAAAATGAAGGTGGATGAGCTCTTTCTCAACTGGTTGAGTGATCCTGCAACCCAGTCACTACTCAAAGATTATCTTGACCTAATCAAAAGCGGACAACACATTGATCTGAGCAGTGGCGGCGCCCAGGACAAAAGGTCGTTGACCTTCAATGAGAATAACAATGTGGCATCCCAAAAGAACCTGGCAGAGAAGAAGACGGCTCCCCTCGGTACTCCCTCCAGCCCACCCTCTGCCAGTACCCTGCCCTCTGGCAGCAGCAGTAACACCAGAGTGACCGGGCCCAATGGCAGAGTACTACGGAGGTCTGTCAGCACAAAAAAGGTAATTCATGTACTGAAACAGCAAGTTAATAGACTGAAAAGCATATAAATGGTTGTCATCAGATTTCTATAAGCATGCAGCTCATCACTCATGACCATCATTTGTAATCCTTTTATACAGACTACCATAAAACAATTTTACAGGGTTTAACAAGATTTAAAGTTTCTTGAGATATCATGCCACAGGGCTTTCATCCAAGGTTGCTGTTAATAACAATAACAAGGTGTGTCCTGCGGTCTCAGCTTTTGTCCTGGGGCCATGTGAGGTACTCATGACTTCAGGGTGTGTTGCAGTCATAGTCTCAATAAGCCCTGTCTCTGGCAGCGGGTACTTGCAGTAAAATCTAAGGTGCAGTTAGAGAAGGGTGATATACCTTTATTTTGCAATGCACATTGACTATAATTGAATCTCAGACCCATATCCATCGCATAGATTTACACGGTCATGTTGTGTTTTGGTTGACTATACACTCAGTTACCAGGTTATTATCTGATTCCAATACTGGAATAAATTCCATAGTTTCTGAAGTTAAGTTAGTAATCATCTTAACCGCAAACATGATAACATTTTAAACTTTTCATAGACCAAATGGATGTGTAACACTTGCAGAAATGATGTGTTTGAACATTATTTGTTTGTTAGGCATTGAGTTTGCTAAAAACATCTCACAGTTGGCCATTAAATTGTTAAAAGTTTGCACAAAAGCATTCTCAGTAGGCCTTTTTTGCGCAAGACATTTTGACATGTTCAGTTTAAAAAGCACAGGTGTAATTAATAATGATTGATATTTAGCTGCTTAATTTTCATGATTCTGGTATTTTGCATGTTGGCTTACTGTCAGGGTTCACTGGGATACTTGAATAGTATGAAGCCAACATTAATGTAGTGGTAATACTTTTATTATTATAACAGGCCAAAATATCTGTGAAAAAACCCTGAACATGTAACCACTGATCCAGATTATGTTGATGCTAATTTTCCTTTCATTGGTGTGCTAACAAGTGGATCCTGCACCAGTAATACAGCCAAAAGTCGCAGCTCAGCAGACAGCATACATATCCAGTTGTAAATGGATGTTGTTAATCTTTTTTCCTTAACCTCCAGTTTGTATAATTTCCTTGTGATTATGGAATCTGTCATGTTGGTAGCAACAACAGTTGCTGTCTTTTTTTTTTCTTCTTTTTTTTTAAACACAAACGACAGGAGTCCCCAGAGTTGGACAATTTTCAGACCCTACACACAGGGGCTTCAATGAATTCATTTAATCAACCCTGACTGTTTATAGATTTTAATTTCTAGTTTCTCAGGCTTGACCCTAATGTGTCCTCTGGGATCTTTATTTTCCCAGGCTGGCCACAAGAGGCTGCTGAGTAGCCTACAGGATCAAAGTCATTGAAGGGCTGTCCAATCTGGACTATCATAGTGGAGCCTCCATGTCTGTAGGCATATGTACTGATTATTAGTCAAATACTTTCCAAATGTTCAGGCCTCACCCACGAATTAGTGTGGTATGAGAGGTGGGAGTGTCTGAACCTAGCCTATCCCTGGCACTCTAGTTACTCCTTTCACTCTGTATGTTGTATATCTTATACTGTGACTCAAGTCTCTAGAGGTAAATAGAATTTTTGCTTTGGATGCTTCAATTATAAAAAAATCAAGAAGCACAAAGCAGTTTAAGGGCTCAAAATGTTTTTGTATGTTTGTTCAAGGACTGCCATTCTGTCAAGATGAGAAGTTGTGAACATATTGAGTGTAATGACAGTGAGACAGCCAGACAGCTGGGGGCACATGCTCTTAGAAACTCTGCCTTCTACATGTTGTTGACATGCTGAAGACAGGTATGAGGAGACGTTCAAGTGGTCACTGGTGCAACACGTGTTTCGTGAAACACCACGGCTGGACAGTTCAACCTAATCTTATACTCACAGCAAGGCAAAGTGTGTCTTGAAGATGATGATGATTTTTTTTTTTTTTTCATTATTATTGTGTTATGCATATGACTATACCAAGCCTGCATGGGTCTGCAAGTCATCACAAATGAATTTAAGCCAGATCCAGAGTATAATTTTCTACAAAGGAGTCTCGGCACCAGATTTCATAGATTACTCATGAAGCATATTAACTTTAACCAGCTAGAACAGTGCTTTGTTTTCCATTCTTTTCAGATGGATGTAGCGGTAGGAAGAGGATGCAAAAGAGAAAAGCCTCCTCAGTCTCCTTTGTGGGTTTCAAGTTGTAGTTTTTTCACAAGAGTCATCAGTTGAATAGTGAGAGGCTTGACAGTTGAATTTGAACTTTTTGATTTCAACATCCATGTCTCTTTCCTCCCAGTGACCTTTGGCCCCGAATGGTACCCTCTGACCCTAGATTAATATAAAGCAATTGCTGGCCAGTTTGTGTATTTTGCTGTGATGTGTCATGGCATGTGGTCACACTATTAAGGGGATTGGGAGCTTGTATAAAGTAATACTTCTATTTTAAGACAACAAAATGAATTCCTGCATACAGATGCATTCTTCAAAGGATTACTCAAAAATTCAATTTATGTCAACGCTGATGCAGACTGGAACAGCTGGTCTGACTTTGACATCAGACACTGATATAGATAGCCTTGGTTCCCTTCTGTTGGCATTAGATACCCGGAACTCTGCCAGTGAGATGAGGTGTGGCAGCACAGTCATCCTGTGTAATTTACTCTGAAACGACTTGTAATAGATGCCGTTCATTGTCAGAATATGTGGTCCTAGATCTTTTATTTACACTATGTACAGTAAATATCAGCTTCCTTTGAAGACTTGCTGTTCAGTTCTGCTGTGTAGCTCAACACCTAAAATTTCCCCTATGTTTTGAGTGCAATAGGTCACACACAGAGACACTCAGTAGTTTTAGTGATATAGAACAGCAGAGATAAATGTGCTTTGAGGCTCACTTTTTCTTCTCTTGTCAGTGTCTGCATTTAGGATCATAGGTTATTTCTCAAGATGTATTTTTATAACGTGCTTGGTTGGGCTCAGCAACATTGAAGCTATTTGAAGCAGGGGTCTAGGGTCATGTTATCAGTTGCCTGACCTGTCAGGGAGAACCAGGTTTGAAACTGTTTCCCGCAAGAGGCCTCTATTTTTTGGAGTCTTGGTTATTTGTGAGTGTGAAGAGTATGATTGCAGACTTTGGGTTTTGTTTGGGTTCAGCAGGTTCAGAGCTATTGTGAGATACCACAATGTAATATGAGGTTTCTGTTAACCTATGCATTTTAATGATATTTATCAGGTCCAGTCTTCTGCATTCCCAGTTTTGTTCCGTTTGAATTTCTGAAACGTCATCTGATATTTTAGATTTTTTTTACCCTAGTTTTGTCATTAGCCTCAATTGACCTGTTGTTTTTGCAGCTTCATTACATTATAAACTTAAAAAAATATTGCATTAAGTAAATATGTAACTCTAAACACAAATACAGCTTGTTCAGTGTGTGTGTGTGTGTGTGTGTGTGTGTGTGTGTGTGTGTGTGTGTGTGTGTGTTTACAATATGGACAGTGCAATAATGAATAAGTTAAATTCACTTGGTCTCTAAGGCTGCTGTCTCGAACAGCTAATTGTGATAAAGTATAAAATGTAGTGTTTACATAGTAGTTATATAACACTGTTGTGCAAGTGCGGGGCACCTTGTGTACTGTAACTCTTTATCTGCAGCTTCTTTATTTTGGTGCTCTGACCCTTTGCTCCATTTCCTGTGCCACATAGACAGCATAGATTTTTCAGTAAACCTCCATGGTAGCTTGACTCTGCTTTTGCATTACTACTTTCATGCAAGCTAGCCAATCTGCTCACATCATGTTCTTCTTGTTAGCCTTCCCGTAGCCCACCATGCTGTCAGTCAGTCAGGCCTATTTTTGGCCCACGTTCACATGTATCCCAAATCCCTGTCTCAGACATGTGATTGTGGTGGATTGAGTTGGAGCTTTCTGAATTTCACAGCAGCATCGGTTCTGTACCCGTGCTGTGAACCAGTTGTGGTTCTACCCCACTGTCATGAGATGGTTTTCATTTGCCACTGTGTGGATTCACTATGGAACATGTAACTGGAGCAGCGGTCTTTAGTGATGCACATACTGAAGCCAGCTGAACATAGTATTTGTGGGACACCATGTATGCATGTATTGACAGTTTGGAGAAGCCCTCTGGGGAGTTTTGATCAGCTCTGTCCCACCCTTCCACAGTCTGTTGCTCTCTGCTCTAGCTGCCTGTTTGCCCTGCATGTTCTCTCTTGAATATTACAGTTTTAGAACAACAGTGTTGAATACTATTTTGATATAAGCTTGGCTAAGAACCTCAAGAACCTGTAAATAGTCATCTGACTGCTGGGAGTTATAACAACTAGACCTGTCAATAGCCACTAACTCTGGAAAGTATGTTTCATAATCTCATTTGTTATGTAATGAACTGAACGTGGCCGCACAGACACATGTTTCTGTACAGATCAAATTTAGCAGTCTACAGATTAGACATATGTGGGGTCCGCCCAAGTTCTCGTGTTTTTCTGTTTGTCACAGTGACCCATAAGCATGTGGATGTAATACTTTAGCAGCTGACTGATAGTTGTCCTCAGAGGATGATGTTGTTTGGACAATCTGCCTGCAGTAGCCCTAAGATGATTAAGTTGGTGATATTGCTTGCTGGTGCTTGTCCAGTCTGGTTATTTAAAAATCACATGCTTCATACAATTCCATATGAAGCTTACATTCAGAACCTGTGTGTTTTTGCATCTGTGTTGTAGCTGTTCACACCATGTGTTCCTGGATTTTTAAACACAGACAGGGTTGTTCCCTCAGATGGAAACCAACACATCATTATCCCCACTGCGCTGCGATACTTCTGTTTATGAAACATACTTCAGATTTTGTTTGCTCAAACACAAAAATGAACAGAACAGTATTCCATGTGAGTTGACAGATTCATCTGATCTACCAGGTTTTATTTTGGCCGTGGTGCTTTCCTTTCCATATTTGGTTTGAATTGATGAGCGTGAACAAAAGGCAGCCAGTGTGAAAAGCCATCACACAAACAGCTTATCAAGCATGTGCAGTGTCCTGTATGGGGGATAACAGGAACTGGGTTTGAGCATAAACCCATGGAAAACTGTGTACTTTGTGATCCTGTCATCTAAAAATACTGTGGGTGTGCTTTCACTTTGTGTGTAAAATAACAATAACATGAACAAATATACATTTATTATCGTAGTCTACTGATATGGACATCTCTACACCATTTATGTTTAATTAGCAATTACAGTAGAAATATAGGTGTTGGGCTTTCCCTGTGCACAGTCAGTGGAGAGAAGGCAAGCTGTTAGATCAGCACATTGATGGAGAATTGATGTAATTGCCATCACTCTAGGACAGGAGCAACCGGAAGCGGATGTTTGTTTGAGGACTAAAGATACTCCCGTGTTTCTCCAGATCTGGTTTCTTGGATTGCCCAAACTGTGCTTGCTGGTGCTTTTAATAGGCACAGACTGGTTCGCTCATCATTCTTTGAATTTGAATTCCCCCCAACCCCCTCTATTGCCCATCAACTATAATAAGACATGGAATGGCTGGCAGCCCAAGCTTGCTAAGCGAAGGCAAAACAAAGACCACCATAAGATCAGATGCAGAAGAGTTGATTATATGTATATTATGTCTTACAGTTGTGTGCGTGTCATCTGGTGATTTGACCTACATTTCTGTTATCTGTTATTAAGTCGTCACACCTTGGTTGTTTTCGTTATTTGCAAGTGCCTCATCATGTTTATGTTGTCTTTCTGCTGTTCTTGTGATTTATACTTTAAGGCAGATTTAATAACAGATGTAGGCAGATTTAGTAGAAGTAATGTGTCTTTCATTAAACTCCATCTTCTCAGGGGTTTTATTTTGAATTTTAACCTTAGTGTCCATACGTACTGTGCAATGGAGGGCCACTCTAATTTGTATGGAACAGAGCACAAATAAAGTTTCCCTGAAGTATTTGGTGGTGTGAGAGCTTTTCATGTATGAGCTGCATGTCAACATGATATTGAGGTGCATCCCTCAACGGGCTTCTGTGGCTGCTGCAAGCTGCAACAACAGGTCTGTCTCTTTACATAACCTTCCATGAGCACTGAGGAATGCAAACTGGAAAGGGCAGATCCATTGCACACACCCCTCCCTTCCCGCACATACACCAAGTGACTCTCACATACATACACCCCGTCACTTCTTATCTCCCCAGCAGCTTTGAGGCAAGGGCTCCCTGACCCTGTGCAGTGTGTGTGTGCCTGTGTGTATGTGCATGTTATGTAGTGACTGGGACAGAGCAGCAGCAGGCAGAGCCGAGATTGTGCGACCAGATCTGGAATGGGAGAGAGAGTCACAGTAGCAGCTGCTCCCTTGCATTAAGAGGCTCTCACTCTGACAGAGGACAATCACAGGGACACAGACACAGAGGACTTCCACTGCTGCCACTGCCTTTTGCTTACAGTGCTGTCTGGTACAGAGTGATTTGTACCATCAAGAGGCTAACACTGGATTGAGTGTTGTGTTTGTGTATATGTGTTCCCCGTCCTGTCTGGAGCAAGGATGAGGATGAGGGAGCTGTCTCTGCGTCAGGACCCAGACCTGAGGAAGGAGTTGGCTCTGCTGGCACGCGGCTGTGACTTTGTTCTGCCCTCTCGGTTCAAGAAGAGGCTCAGAGCCTTCCAACAAGGACAGGCAGGTGTTTGTATAAGTGTACCCTCTACCACTCTGGCTTTGCTGGCCTGCCAACCAGTAGGCAGGATTTATTAATGTGTACCGGTTTCTTTGGGCTCCATATCTTGGTTATTACATTTACATTTTTGCAGGCCATTGTTAAACTTCAATAATTGTAGCTATTCCTCACTGTTACCTGTTATTCTTCACAAAGTGGATCTATACTGCAGGTTTTATTGGAGCCTGTTGCACCTTGGGCAGGTGAGGACAAGTGAGCAGTTAC
Organism: Chaetodon trifasciatus; assembly: GCA_037975065.1. NCBI lineage: Eukaryota > Metazoa > Chordata > Actinopteri > Chaetodontiformes > Chaetodontidae > Chaetodon > Chaetodon trifasciatus. Next base: position 15,894,802 of record JBBMOE010000006.1, read on the forward strand.
ATCACTTTCACTGTGCGTATTCAAAGTAGCTTCCACACAGTAATGTGCCGTGTGAAATGTGATTGTTACACAGTCATATCCACTTTCACTTTCGTGAATTGCTCTTGCAGCTGTGTGGGGAGAGAATATTCTTCATTCGTACAGACAGATACGACATGTGAGCCTTGGTTATTGGATGATGTTTCGTCTTGTGTGGTATGTTGTGCTCAGCCGCTTTGCTGTCCTCTTTCAGACCACATCATTGTGAATGTGCAAAATGTCATGGGGCTTAGCGGTTGTGCTCAAGAGCTCTGCTAGTGGTTAGCATGAAGCAAGAGAGAGGGGACAGTGTGGGGCAGGGCAACAGGAGATGTTTATGTCCTTTTATAGCCATGGCTGACACCAACACACAGGACAGAGAAGAGCAGAGGATCATCAGCATTTATCATCTATCAGGTTAAAATGAGCTTTGAATTAAAATTAGCACTGACAGAATACAGAGAAACAATGTCACATATGCCTGTAGAAATGGACATGGATAGATTTAGACCCCTTATGTTCTCCTCTGCAATTTTAAGGTTTCCGTCAATGTTATTTAAAGTTTTTTTTGTTGTTGACATGATTGTTATATGTAGGCTCTGTCAAATCTAGCAAGAGGTGACAACAATGGGAGAAGAATGTGTCGGACCAAAAACAAACAAGATGGTATTTTTATCTCCTAGCTGACGATTGTGTGGGTCTGTTTAGGTGATTATTAAAGGCCATGGAGACTGATCCAGTTAGCAAATTCTTGAGTCGTGTAAATAGTCTTTGGGTATGAGATGGCGATTGAGAGTGAAGCTTGTGCTGCTCGAGCTGATTTTAGTAACTGGCTAATACGTGCATCATAACACATTTGGATCCTAATGTATTCTGGCGTTTTATGCGTATGTTCATGAAAATATCTTCACCAATTCACAGCATGGTCCTTAGCCAGACACCCAGTGGACATTCTAACAATGCAAATGATCTCCTCACAGTATTTCACTTATCTAACTGGTGTGGTCATGACAATAAAGCTTAATAGTATATGCTACAAAGCCCTCACACACAAAGCTATTATTTTGGGTCCTAGGCAGCTGTAGTTAAAAGGAGACACACAGATGACCAAGTTCTGAAAGTTTCTGTGTTAATTAGAGGTGTAGCACTTTGGAGTGGCATCTGTTGGAATTAGAACTGAGAAGAATTGAGTTGGTCAGGTACAGGGAGAGATTTTAAAAAATCAATCAATCAAATCATGACCCTAAACTCTTACTGTACCTCTGCAGTTCAAACCTAAAGCACACACATGCGTCACATGCCAGCCCTGCTGCTGTTTCCAGGGCTGTCATTGACAACTACTGTTCCCCTGTAATCAGGTACATTGTTAAAACCTGGCCAAGGTGGCTTGCTCGCTCCTTCTCTTTAAGGGAACACACATTTATGCATTATGACATTGCGGTTGTCTAGGCCCTCACTCGGGCTGTCCACTAGAGAAAATATTGGTCTTTTTAATTGATATTCCCTTTCACAGTAGACATGTTGGCATGCCATAGCAGAAAAACACAGGTGTAATGAATGACATTAATAATGCCAATGTTCCATTCAGATGTGTCAGTTCCAAGCTCATGATATTGTGAGTGCTGGCTCACACTCATAGCATACTGGGACACTTGAATCAGCCATTAGTCATGCTATTTGTAACATGCATTTCCCTCATTGTTGTCAAAATGTCTGCAGTGAAAAGGCCAATTTATTGATTTAGTTAATAGTATTGTCTCCAGATGAATGCAGTCATGAAGAGGGATATGTTAAAATCCAGTCAGTATTTTTTGAGCAAATGATGAACAAATATATTAACATGTATCATAACATAAAGAGTTACAACTGACAATTGGACAATTGGAAATTGTAGTCTGAGGGTTCAACAGTAAGCATGACTGTGGCCACCTGCTGTGGCTAAGTTTTATCAGGCCTCTCTTGAGAATGGGGCTGCATGTCTCAATGAGATTACCTGTCTAAACAAGGCTTAAATTCAACAAAATTCCCATACTGGGAGCCTTCAGCGAAGCAAGGTTACAGTTCCACAAACATTCTGCTTCATGATTAGTGTCTGAAAAAGATGGACCGTGAACTAAGAGACCATGAGAGAATATGCACCATATATGTACAAAATCTTGAGTCTTCATTTTAAATAAGTATATATTTTCATTTATAAATGTCTTTTTAATTTACTGACCTGTCAGAGTTAGAGGTGGCTGATATAACCTAAAAGATTTTTGCAGTGACATGCAGCATTACATCATGGTATTACAAAAATGAAAGGGATACTCCCCTCAAAACATGTTTCCACATCTTTTCACCTTATTAACAGTGGAAAGCAATATTTAGAATATTGATTGACAGCTCCACCCTGACATCTTGTAGTAGCCAAATCGGCATTATAGCAAGGAAAATAGTAGTTACAACTAGTTAAGACTACCATTTTGTTTACATTTAGATTACAAATTATGCTGTTAAAGTCCAAAATGTATTTGTAAGAATTACTGTGAGGCTACAGATGTTATGATAATTTCAGGTAGCTGTTGTATACAGCCCTTAAATCCAGACTCTTTTAGACAGTGTTTGATAAACAGATGATGTGTGGTTTCCAGCAACAGACTCAAATGACTGTCAGTCAAACCATTCTACACATATTAACGTCTGTCGATGCATCTTAATTAAAATCTATTAGAGAGTAACACTGTATTAGAGGGGAATGTACAGTATGTCACAGGATTATCTATTACAGATAAATGGATAATAATTATGATTATTGATGAGTCACAACTCTTCCCTGATGGGTCTTGGGGTTTGCTGAGATGTGGTTATAGTGCTATAGAGTTTGTGTTCAGGCCAGCCTTGGCACATCCTGGTATGCTTGAGCTGTGAGGTGTTAGCACTTGCTAGCTTCAGTGGCTAACAGTTTATTTCTGTGTTTGTCAGGCCCAGGTGAGAACGGAGGAGCCCGTCACCACAGCGCTGAGTGAAAGCATTCCGAAGTTTCACTTCCCACAGGGCCGGCCCCAAGCCAACCTCAACATCGACAGCCTCATTTCCAAAATTGAGAAAATATTTTCCCAATTCCCAAATGAAAGGGCCACCATTGAGGACATGGGGCAGGTTGCCAAGGTGAGAATGTGATTTGTAGCATGGAGGTTCAGCTACCACCCAGCAGATTATTTTCTTTGGTGCCATTTTGTTCCTTACTTCATGAATGTTTGCTGATTTTAAACCTCTCGGAAAATATTATCTCTGTCTCCCAGAGGAATGTGAGACATGACCTGAGGGGAACCTGAGGGAACAGAGAAATGACAGCTAGGTTTCCTCAGGGAAGTCATAGAGTGATGCAATACTGCTTATCAACCCAATAGTGTCATGTGTCGTTGTGCTGTTCTTTTCAGCCTTAAAGATCACATGTGTATCGAGGAAGTTTAAGGGCGTATTTAATTCTCCGCACACTGTCTCATCCCTTCTTCGTCCTTGTCTCCCTAGGCCTGTGAGTGCCCTCTTTACTGGAAAATGCCATTGTTCTGCTCGGCTGGAGGAGACAGGACCGGCTTCGTGTCCGTTCACAAGTTCGTGGCTATGTGGAGAAAGTAAGACAATAGCTCCTCTTATTCTCACTGGACCGCTGGTATACTCGCAGCCAAATGGCTCATACAATCTCCTCAGAACAATGATGACCACTTACTGAGATTGCAGACGCTGCATGCAACTCTGTGCTATCATGACATTTTCCTTTTCATTTGTAAACAGAAATCATTCATCACAAAGGCCTCACAAATGACCACCAGAGAATAGTTGCAGGGCATATACAGTATTTGAGCGAAAACATCCATTCAGTGTCTTTCTGCATGAGACTGAAAGGAACACCATAGAGCTTTTGTAATGCCGGCTGCACACTTAGCTGTGTGCTGAATGCTGTTGTATGCAATAGGCGTGCTCTTGTATTAATGTGTGAGCCTCCAGAGAACTGGACAGACCTGGCCTTTGACTTGAGCTCATGACTGAGCCATTCTTAGATGAGAGGCCACAGTAGACACTTGCATTATTTCCCTGTTGCTACACTCAACACTTATAGTCACCAGGCGGCCATTCAGAATCCTAATTTCAGAATGTATTATACCCGCACTTGCACTTTTTGAGGGGAACAATTTCAAGCTTGTGCTCTTAAAAGAATGATAAAAAGGATGGAGAGAACATAAGAGCAAAAGAGGGAGTAACCTTGCAACCATCTGTTCTCTCTTTTCTTCTCCAGAACTCTGCAGACCTGTCACGATGACGCTTCTAAATTTGTGCACCTCTTGGCCAAGCCTGGCTGTAATTACCTGGAACAAGACGACTTTATTCCATTCCTGCAGGTACTGGCTGCAGCTCACCCAGGGAGAGGGCTGGACTTGGCATTGCGGGATGGCGGGATGGCAAAAATTGCATTGGCTTGGGTGGTGCAAACTGGACTTAATTTTTGGACTTCCCTGCTGAGGCAGTGCTTTTTCATGTGGCGGAAGACTAATTTAGGGATGTTACTGTAAGCCAGTAATATAGCAGAGGGGATTTTACTGAAGGGAGGTTCCACCGGTGCAGGACTCAAGCTCAGCAGACATGTAGAGATTGAACTGGGTCTCATGTAAAGGACACATTGTAAAACATAGATGCAGATTTACAACAATTTCTCACAAGTTTAGTCAGTCAAACAGACTGTTTGGTCAGTCTTACCATGTGGACCTGCTGTTCTGGCTTTTTGTGTTCTCATTCCGCCTGACAAGCTGTGTGTGCGCCATACTAGCCCCACCCTACACCTGATTCATTTTCATGCTGGCAGGAGCAGCTGGGCTGTACTGAGCACCCGTTAACATACCAGCAGAGATGCCTTGTGGCACACGCTGGTTAATTTGTATGGTCCCGCTCAGCGAATCGCCTTTGACTGTTTTGATGAATGAAAGGCGGATTGCACTGGAGTAGATTTGACTGTCCCCGCCTGTTTCCTGTGCCCAGTGATTTATGTGTTTCTCTATGATTTAATTTCTCACAGTAAGAGTCAAAGAGGCACGACGGCTGCCCTGAAATAAGGCCTTTTAATTTCATTGCCGCCTTCGCATTTATGTCAACAATTCTTTTCCCCAGCAGAAGGGAAGGGGGTAGAATAAAGAAAAGACATGGGGGAGTTTCATAGCAAGAATATAGCTACAGTTCATTGAAATGCAGTACACCCCCTGTGACTTTATAGCATGAGGAAGGAGAGAAGGTTAAGCAGTCACTAGCAAGCAAACATCTTTTGTCTGGCCTGCTCACCACTTTGCTGTCAAATCAGAAAGGCTTAAGCTCATCCAAAAACCGGTCGACCCAGTGTTTTCTGACTTCAAAGAAACATTTAAATTTGATGGCCTCTCCCAACAAGGCCTGGAGCCTCTTCTTTACATAGCCCAATTTATAAAGCATATGGCATGACAGAATGATGTCAATAGACACTGACAACCTCTGACGGTCGAGTAAGTATGCATTTATATGCCTACTCTGAATGTCATGTGCTCTACTAAAAAAGAAAGACACATGTGGTTCGCCATTAAACTCGTCTCCAAAAGTAACTGCAGAGTTTAACTGAACATATGTATTTGTTATTGTAGTACACACAGTGTGTCACGGGGTTGTTCTTTTGCATTTGTGTTTGTCAGTTTTGTGGGCCTGCTTATGGGAATGAGGCAGACATGCAGTAGAGACAAAGTGAGCTGACTGTACTTATGTTTTCAGGATGTGGTGAACTCACACGGAGGCCTGGCCTTCCTAAAGGAGGCACCGGACTTTCACTCACGATACATCACCACGGTATACTACCACAACACAAGCAACAGTACATTACTATTGCAGCATTGGAAGCAGTGAGAGATTAAAATTACCCTGCATTGACTAAGTTTTGCTCATGCATTATTTATTCATATATGATAAAACTGTCAATTGTTTTTCAGGTGATTCAGCGGATATTCTACAATGTGAATCGGTCATGGAATGGAAAAATAACATTTGCTGAGCTCAGGAAGAGTAACTTTCTTCAGGTACATGACAAAATAATTCAAAATGCTTGTTCTTTGGACATCTAATATTTTTAATATGCCAGACTTTGAAAGTCTTAAAAATGTCATGTATGAGGTCTTTAAATGTAAACTTTCATCTTCAGTTGCACAGTCACAGTTTATTTGTACAGAAATCTTAATGCTGAGCCCAATTTAATTATAGTATAACATATAATTCTAAGTAGTTGCAATTTATGTTTTATACTAATCACTTTTTCACTGAAGGAAACCTATGTTAATGATGTAAGATTCATTAAATGGAAAACTCCATTATATATTAATTTAGGTCTTACTTTTGTGATTTCAGCCATCAATTCACTCCATTATGATAATATTTTTCTCAACAAAGCAACAGATGAAGTCTGGAAGCACTGCAACGTCGTTACAATGCAGAAGTCCAATTGTGCAAAACACGTGAGGGCAGATAATGAGACAGGTCGTAAACATGTCAGTAGTTTAATCAGATTCTCTGAACCACTTTATTTGGAGTTGGTATAATTCCTCATTGAACCACACCAAATATAGTAGGCTGAGCAAGAAAGTCTGTATGTAAACTATAGCATAAAAAAGGCAGCTGGGCTCATATTAACAGTATATTGATCACTAATTAGAAGCAATTACATCTAATGTCTGACTGTATTTTTTTTTTTCCTCTTCATTCTGTCATTCTGTCCCAGAACGTAGCGTTGCTGGAGCAGGAAGAGGACGTGAACCAGCTGACAGAATTCTTCTCCTATGAACATTTCTACGTCATCTACTGCAAGTTCTGGGAGCTGGACACTGACCATGACCTCTACATAGACCAGAAGGACCTGGCACAGCACAATGACCAAGGTGCACTAGAACAGCTCGCCGTCTTCAAGAAAACACAGCAGACTAGATCAAACTGTGAAAACACTTTTAAATATGTTGCAGAATTTGTTGTATTTGTCGTGTGCTGTGTATCCTATAATCACATACACAGTTCAAACAACAAAAGCCAAGTACTGAACACAACAGATGCACACTACATTAACTTTCCCTAACCTTCCCGGCATTCATTGGCACAGTCAGTGACTGAAACAACATGTAACAATAAAAAGCATTTGTAAATGTCATTTGGTCCAGGTTTACTGCTCACACACAAACACTTACTCAGGGGAAAAAGACTTGTCTTTGACGCTTCCTCCCCACACACTCAGCACCACATGTTCTTGGTTGATGGTCTGTGAGTGAGGCAGGGGAAATGAGACACAAGATCAATAAGAGAGCAGCAAATATACTGTGCTCAAATGACGCCATGTCTGGAACAATTTCTACCACCGTATGGTCAAAATGATGACCGGAGGATTTATAGCATTGTCAAGATAAAAAAGAGCTCCACTAGCCAGTGTGGATTTACAGTCTGTGAGAATGGATTGCATGTGTTGTGAAAAAGTTGTACATTAAATGAGAGAGCTGTTGCATAAGAGAGAGACTTTTTTCCCAACAGTCTGGATTATAAGTCATCTCTTCGCTGTATTTTTTCCTCAGCCATCTCCCTAAAGATGATTGAGAGAATATTCTCAGGAACAGTAACAAGGTAAGTGAAAAATGCAACGGGCTGGGAGGATGCTTACCGTATCATTCTGATTTCTTTTTGAAGTTTTTGCCTCACTTCCAGTTTCAGAAATGCTTGTGTGGTTTATTCCCTCAGAGACAGACGCGTGTATAAAGAAGGGCGTCTGAGTTATGCTGATTTTGTGTGGTTCCTCATCTCTGAGGAGGACAAGAAGACAGACACCAGGTGTGTTGACTCACAGCAACATTGATCGCATCTTCTCTGTGTTTGCAACCTTTAAATCTTTGCTCACATGCACCCCTGCTTGCTGCTCCGTCCCTCTAACTGTGTCCAGTATAGAGTACTGGTTCCGCTGTATGGACCTGGATGGGGACGGGGTGCTCAGCATGTACGAGCTGGAGTATTTCTACGAGGAGCAGTGTCAGAAGCTGGAGACCATGGCTATTGAGCCCCTTCCCTTTGAGGACTGCCTCTGCCAAATGCTTGACCTTGTCAAGCCTGAGGTGGAAGGTGAGAACCGTTTTACATTCGTACACACTCTGAGAAGTTCACACACAAGCAAGTCTGACAGGTTCCATGTTTTTTAACAGTGACAGTCAGACACTGTTTCATACATACGCAGTTTCAGGCCGGGGCATTGATCATAAGGTGGGTGGACATTTACAGATGAGAGACTGGCTGCCTGACCTGGACTGTCTGCTGCCAGCTGTTGGTGTCATCCACACCGTCAACAAATTCCCTCCAGCACTTAGCTTAACCACTATGCCAATTACAAGACACTAGTCCATGGTGAGGGTATGCATGTTTAGTATTGATAGCCACAGCAGGAATGTGACCCTTTCTTGACCCTGTGGTATGCTGTTCTAGTGGAGCTGTGGAATATTACATGTAATATGAGATGTAACAACTTCTTGACTTCGCTCCACACTTATGCCTCCTCCCGACAGCACAACTCTTTCAATCTGTGCAGATTTAAAGCTCTGATAAAATTTCACAGTAAATGTGACAATGTTCAGAAGATTTCTGGGCTGTGCTGCAGGCATATCACCTCGTGCACTGGCTGATAGAGATGTTACATTAGATCACAAGGAGCTTGACAAATGCAGATCAAATGAGCCTGATGAGTTCTCATAAACAACCTGTGGAGATTGTCGAAAATGCCACTGTTAAGATGTACAGAATTTAATTCTGTCATCACCTAAAAGTCTCCTTTTTTTGCTCTTTCAAAAGCAGAAACTACAATTTTTGACAGCTACAAAGATCTGAAAGTCACATCACTCCATTTCACACTTCACCTCAGCTTCATAAGCAGCAGCATGAGAAGGCATCAGTATAATGTTTTAAATTGATGATGTTTTTGATAGATGATTAATCATTTTATATCCGTGATGCAGTAAAAATCCAAACATTAGCTTGAAACAAGTTCTGAAATCTGAGATTTTTTTCATTTCACCTATTTATAAATTGAATGTCTTTGGCTTTGAGGACTAGACAGGTTTATTCTGATAACCTTTTTTTTTTAATCATTTTAGAGACTCGATGATTCAGTGAACTGGAGGAAATGATTGACAGATTATTAAATAATAAAAGCAAAAATTAGTAGCAGCCCTAATTTGAAATACCGTGGTGCTGCCATAGTTTGATCAGTAGGCAAAAGATCACACATCAACCCCTACAGGATGAGCCCCGGTGAGTGTCAGTGCCAAAAACCCGACATTTATGGAGTCTGAGGCCAATTTTGAAAAGTCCATTGGATGGAAAAGTCAGGCAGAACACCCACGCCTCAAGTCATCTGTACTGTCTGAAATGGCTGCTTTATCCCTCGCAGGTAAGATCACTCTGCGGGACCTTAAAAGGTGCAAGCTGTCCCACATCTTCTTTGACACATTCTTCAACATTGAGAAATACCTGGACCACGAGCAGAAGGACCCATTCTCTGTTGTAAGGGTAAGGCTAAGCTGATGTCACCAGATGTGAGGTAATATCACCCCTTGTTTTCCTGTCAGAGGTCAAGTGGATCATGTGACTTGTAATGGTTTTCAGGAGATGGAGCCAGACGGCCAGGAGGTCTCAGACTGGGAGAAATATGCTGCAGAGGAGTACGACATCCTCGTGGCTGAGGAGGCCGCCAATGATCAGTGTAACGACGTGTAAGTCTGATTTTCCTGAAAGGTCCATTAGATCGAGCTGCAAACCAGGGCCCAGATTTATCAAACGCCTGAAAGTGGAACTTGTGATTTGAGTAATTTATTATATTTCTTATGACTCTTAAGTTTAAGAGAGCTTGATGACTACAGTGAGGAAACTTTGTGTACCTCATCGACCAGCAGCACAATTTCTTTCCTTCTCCACTTTAGTTTTGTTTTTCTATCAGTTTCCACCAATTTCATCCCTTTTTGTAGACTATAAATATGTTAGATTGTTGTTAATTTCATGTGCTCACTGCTTCTGGAGATGAAAATGATTTTACACAAATGAAATGAACTTGTTTAAGGGATTCATGAAAATAATGCATTTGCAAAATAACATGTCACTAAGTAATGTAAGTTAGATCCTTGTCTCTGATTGGCTGTTCCAGCTCCAAGCATACATTTCAGTTAAAGTTGCCTTTAAAGGTTATTCCTACAGTTTGTTGCTTGATTCATGTATCTTATTCTTCAGTGACAGCTCACTACATTTTCACTCCTGTGTTGTCTCTCCAGCATTTGTAAATGTCATTTTTAGAGGTTTGTGATAAACAGGCCTTGATTATTGTGTCAGCTATTGTAGATGCAGATATTATCACAATTAGGAGTGCTGCATTACAAATGTTGTATGCTCATCAGAGAGCGTAAATAGACCATTTTTGCGGCAGAATTTTCTAAATCCTTGCAGGTGTAATTGATCACATTTTGAAGACATTCTATTGCAGTGATTTTTTTTAAGTTCATGTACTCAGATGTAGTTTACATGGGTTTTAAAGGAGCTGTAAGATCAGCTAAGTGCTGTCTCTTCACTAAGACTGGGCTCTATGTGAGTGGGTCAGTGATAGATGAGGCTGCTGACAGGTATGTTGTGTGGCGGTTTTAGGAACACCACAGACTTCTAAAGACAGGCTGCTAACCAGAGCAGGTAAGACACTCAGGGTACCAGCAGAGACAGAGGCCTTGTTCAGACTGATAGCCAAAATCTGTTTTTTTTGGCACATCCAGATAGATTTTAGAAAGTCTGGACAAAAAAAATCAAATAAAGATTTTTGCAAATCGCATCCAAGCCATCTTTGGAGGTGGTTTGAAATGTGATTCCAGTTGGATTTCTACAGACGCGTCTTAGTCCAGATGCTCTGGCCACTCAAGTTGGATTTCAAAGTGATTTTTTGCCAATCCAGAGTGAGGACATCAAATCAAGAGTGATGAGAATGCAGCTGAGCAGAAGCCATGCTTTTACGAGCAGAGCAGTGTGGAGGACAACACTGAGAACAACAGTCTTCTGTTTGACAGAGTGACTGTTTGTAGGGCCAGATGACGTATCTCCATGTCTCACACTGCATTTGAAAGCCTTGTTGCCAGTGTGCATAGTTACTGACGTCTACGCCTTTACCAGGTTGATGATGTCTGGACACACAAATCCAGTCTGATCACTTGCAGTGAACAGTGGACAAACCAATCCAGTTTGCCTGCAGTCTGAACAAAGCCAAGGTGTTCTCCTCCTCCTTATCCTTCTCTCTGGGCAAGTCTAGTCCTAAACCCACTCCTAGCTTCTATCCTCACCCACCAGTTGGACCACACGGTTGACAGCAGGTAGTTGTTTTGTCAGACAGCAAAGTGTTGTGAGTGTTTAGGTACGTGCTAGAGCTGGGAGTCTGTTTTTGAACCAGACAGTTTGTGTCCATCCTGCTCTGCTGCTGCACCGTCTCTGTCCAGACCTTCATGTGTTTCTCCTTCGTCCTTTCCAGTGGCACTGGTTTGTTGGAAATCTCCTCTCTGTTTGAAGGAATAGTTTGGTATTTTGGGAACTATGTTTATTTGCTTTCTTACCAAGAATTAGAGGAGAAGATTTCTACCATTTTCATACCTGTATGACAAATATGAAGCTACCGCCGGCAGCTAATTAACTTATCATAAAGGCTTGAAATGGCAAACAGTTGGCTTGGCTGTCTCCAAAGGTAACAAAATTTGGCTACCAGCACCTCTAAAGCGCTCTTATTAACACCTTGTATCTCATTTGTTCAATCTGTACAAAAATGTGTTAAGTACAAACATGATAAGTCGTGCTTTGACGGGGAATGTACCGGACTGTTTCTCGGCCAGGCACAGTAAATTCCTGCTGTCTTGTTACTATGAGGTTGCCAGTCAACAGTGGAAACAAGCAAGATACATAATCAGTGAGCTTTAGAGGTGCCGGTCATGTGTTACCTTTGGACAAAGCCAGTGCTAAGCTAAGACAACCAGCTTCTGTTGGCAGCTTCATATCCATCATACAGACCTGACAGCTGTATTCATCTCCTCTAACTCTCTGGAAGAAAGCAAATTCCCCAAATGTTGTTTTATTTCATTATTTTTCTTTCTGAATGATACATGTCTGAGTGATATTACTCTCTGTGTGTCTGTTTAGGTATGAGAATCCTTTGAGCCCATTAGGCCAACACATCTCCAGTGAGCTGGGTCTGACAAAGAGACACTTCTTTGAGATCCCCAGTCCGCACTGCAACCTGGACCTGGACGAATATGAATATGAAGATGACTTTGAATGACCGTCACCCCTGCTGAGCGCTGTGCGCTCCCAGACACGACTCAACTAGCTGTGTTAGTCGATGAATCGCATCGAGTCCGGGATTCGCAGGTTCAGGCCCGGATCCCAAGCTGAGTAACAGGACACACTTCAATAAACAGGGCGTGAAAGCAAAACCAGAAGACACTGTCAGAGCGCTGTGGGGTCAGATGTGCTGGAGAAGATAGAGCGTCACACAGGCGTGAAGCGGTCTGAGCAGCTGGTTCTTCACAGCACTGCACTCCAGCAGATGTTTTCATATTTTCACCTGTCACACCACAGCTGATGACACAGCTGACCTTCGCTCCATCCCCACATACTGACAGAGGAGAGGTTCTGTTCTGCATGCAATGCTTTGTACACATAATGTTTGGGGCGAGTGTTACTTCACCTTAACATCAGCACAGTGTAATCACATTCACACCAGCTAAACCACATTCTTCACACGCTGGAGCTCCTTGGATCGCCAGAAACAAACCATGTTGATTTGATTCAGGTTCTGAACTAATTACCTTCTGAAGTCATCGGCTAACGTTACATTCCAGTGATCACAGCTGAATGTTTTCCGTACGACTGTAAATGCATTAGTGCTTGTTTGTCGAAATGAGAAGTTACAGTCAATGCCAAACAAGCCACCGTTGAGCCTGCTGCACACACACACACACGAGCACGCAGGTCAGAGCGCCACACACTGCGTCGATTGTACAGGTCCGTGTTCATTATGACTTAGATTTAATGTATGTGTGAGATGGGGTCATAAGTTATTAGAGATGAATTTATAAATAAGTGTAAATATTTATTTGGTGCTTGCTGTGTTGTAAATGATTTGGGCAGGTGTTTTAGACAAATTCTTTTTTTCTATGTTATAAAGTACTTCATTTGAATGTAATTTGACAGAACAAAAGGAACCAATTTTAAAATGTTTTGCTTTTCTTTAAGTTAATAATAAAGGTTAATGGAAAAGTAAAGACAACAGACTTCGCAGTTTAATTCGATCCAGTCATTTTGATTTGTTCACTGCTAGTGTAGATGTCCATCATGATAGATGCTGAAAGGCAATGAACTACTCTGAAATGTTATAAAATGTCTTCATGGTTTTTTAGTGGAACGAGGTTTAATGTATTTATAGGAATCACCATGTTGAAAAAAAACATCCCAGTTTGGGGGATAAGTACTTGTTTGGACTCATGTTTATTTAAATGAATTTACAGCAATGCAGAAGTAGTTTTTGGCAAACCATAACCCAACTATTTCCTATAAGGAGCAATAATAAAGCAACAGGAAGGACAATAAAGCCAGAGATCAGAGATAATTGCACATGTTGGACCTGAGTGTGATCCAATACTAAACTGAAAAGATGGATCATTTAGTGTCACTTGTATTCAAGTATACTATGGACATGTATGTGGGAAACACCTTGATAGACACTGATACATGTGGTCCTCAAATGAAAGATGTCTGTGAGTAAAATACTTGGCATTAATCAGACATTAGTTAAATAAGCTTAGTGTTCTTCTCTGTCTTCTCACTGTTTACAAATTCCATGAAATTCTAGTCTGTGTGACTTCCTGCATGTGGCCCCAAGCCTGAACATGTTAAATCTTTAATGACTGATCACAAATACATAGTTAACTTGTTTAGAAAAGGATCTCTAATTTGCCAGAACAGTTGGGCACTTTAGTTTTTAGCAAATATGAGTCAAAGAGCAGTAAAAGTGCTTTTGTTGGGGATTATTTTCTGTTGGTTTTGGTCTTTTCATAATATTTGTTGTCAGTGAGAAAAACAATACGACAGACTTATCCTTTAAAACTACACCCTCGTACAAACATGATATATTGCGTTCTCAACAAACCTGTATTAACTGGGATGTCCGTAGAAGAGAACAGGTGGTGAAAAAGGAAAAGGTTTCTCTCAGAGTTTGATGTCAGTGAGCACCGATTACAGCTCGATCTCCACAGTGTCATCGTCCGCCTCGTTGCCTGCGCTGAGGACAGACACCTCCATGTTCAGTCTTTTTGCAGCAGGTTCCACAGGGACACAAAAAGGGTCCAGATCAGCTGTCTTGTCCTGATGGCTGAGACGTTGCGTGAGGTTAGAGTAATGAACGTGAGCGAGGGGACAAAGATTTGCTGAATGACAGTCTAAGAGAAAGAGCTCCTGAGCCTCACCTCGGACTGAAGCTGGGCCTGTGCACTTTATTGACTCTGGAGTCAGTGGGGCTGAACGGGCAGGGGGACTTGCTTCCTAAAAAAAAAAAAACGGAAGAGATACCCATGATGCACCTGGAACTTAATGAAAATGAAACATGAAAATTCAGTGCTTGGCTTTGCTGTTTAGTGTAGTACCGTCCAGTTTTTGTTTGGAGAAGGGCGAGCGATTGGGCAGGTAGGGCTTTCTGTCGGAGCTCACGTAGGACACGGCGTCCTCCCCTTCAGCTGCAGCCAACAGGGAGGCACGATAGTAGATAAGTGGCTGCCAGCACTCCTCCCTGAGGTCAATGATGTGCTCTGCCGTGTGCTTCTGCAGGTAGGAGAACCTGCACGGACAAGACGAGACTCTCAGAGGGCCAAGTTATGTAATATGTGAAAACATGTTTGGAAATGTCGCGTGCAGCACTTACACTGTTTTCTTGTCTGGTTTGAGCAGTTTGCTGGAGAACTCGCTGAGGATGGTCAGGTAAGAGAGGTACAGAGGCGTAGGGGTTTCTGGGGTCTGACTGAACTCCTGGAACACAAACTCGATGCCGTTCCTGCACATATTAACACACGATCAGCATACGCAAACTGCAGACAGAAAGAAAACAGCAAGAAGACAAATCCAAGAGAAACGAGCCCGTGCTGACCTGTGGATCATGACGATGCACTCGCGAAACTTGACCACGTCCCCGAAGGTGAGGGCGAACCGCCTGGCCAGTTCTTTGATGCTGGTGAAGGTCTGGACTCCCGTGTGAGCCCTACCACCACTCTCCTGCTCTCGCTTAAGACGCATAAACAGCTGGGGACAGTGGAGACACACGCATCAGCATCGTACAGCTCGCCCACGCCAGAGCCTGGCAGAAGCCTGTGCTTAAGGTGTGTGTGGAGGAACTATACCTGCTGCAAACACAGCACCAGAGTACGAGCACTCTCTATCTTATCTGTCTGTCTGGTCCTGTACATCGTCTCCTTGATGATGTCTCCAAAGTCGTTATAGTACTGAGGACAAAGAGGGAGAAATGAGTATGAACCACAGTTCTGCGGTGTGGTACAGCCAGCAGTCGGCTAGCTTAGCTTAGCATAAAGACTGGAAACGAGGGGAACAGCTAGCCTGGCTCTGTGGAAAGGTAACAAATCCATCCAGCAGCTCCTGTAGAGCTTCCTAATTAACACATTCTGTCTTGTTTGTTCAATCTGTGATAAATCTGTGACTGTTTAGGTGAAAATAGTTGTGGTTTTATGATGGCCTATCTCTTGGTGAGGGAGCAGTGACTCCAGACCCGCAACCAAGAAATAGTCCAACACAGAAGTGTGTTTACTTCTCCCATTGGACTCAACAGCCATGTGACACAGATACAGGAAATGACTCTTAAGTGGGGCATCTCACTTCCTGAATCGTCTGGTTCTCCTCCTCTTCCACTATCTGCATGCTTCTCTTCAAAGCCTCTTCCGCTACATGAAACAGTGAAAAGCTCCCAGTTAGCACCCTAAAATGGTAAGTTTTAACAAAGTTTTGGATCAGGCAGGCCTGCTTTGTTTGCTTTGCAGGGATTTAGCCATTGTGATGCTCGGGCTCACCTCTCCACAAGCAAATGCTACAACAAAACAAGTTCCCCCAACGCTATCCTGGGCTTAGCGCCACCCTAGATGATTGTGATTGCTTTAAGAAATACAAAAAGTGTTTTTCCCCCTCTACCAGAATGATAATGGATTCAGTCTGACCTTTTCAGAGCTGATCCAGCCCTGAAATGAGACGCCCCCCCACACACACACACAGCCGGTGTGTCTGCTGCTAGCTAGCTACACCTAACATCTGCGCAGTCGTTTATTGGCTGTTCAGCAACCGATTTCGCACAAATGACGCGAGGCCGCCCACACCTTCACAGGTGACCTCTGGACAGAGCCAGGCTAGCCGCTCCCCCTCATTTCCAGTCTTTGTGCTAAGCTAAGCTAAGCTGCAGCTTCATATCTCACAGATGAGCAGTATCAATCTTCTCATCTAATGTTTGGCAGGAAAGCTAACACACACATCTCCCAAAAAGTGTCACATTTTTCCTTTAAGGAGTTAACCTTTACCTTCATGTAGTACATGAAGACCTCGGCTGCCATGCTCATCTCCAGCACGCCGTGAACTACCAGTTTGCAGTAAGCCGCGAGCAGATTTCTTCGCTTGTGAAGGTCCTCCAGCCGCTCCGAGTTTTCACTGACTGAGGGAGCCAGATGGAGTTGAAGCGTGTGGATGGATGGAGGTGAAGTGGTCGAGAGCGAGGGAAGGGGATGGGGGTGAAGCAAGACGAGCGATTAATCATGAGAAATCATATAACGGAAAGAAAAGAACAAAGCAGAGGCGGGAAAGTGTTTTAGTTAGTTTCAGGACAATGGCTTTAGCAGGTGGAAATCAAAGATAACATAAGACGAGAGTTATGGTTGTGACACCATGTGGCTTCAATCTTTCACAAGGCTAATAAAATAGGCTCGGAGGTGAGCCAGAGTTAATGGAATTTTCTCACGGAAAGAGATTGCCCTGATTTTATGATTTAACTCAGTGCCCTTGCCCTCCGAGTGATCTCTGATCCAGCAGCTAATAGAAAACACTGTCTGTATAACAAAACCATTACCAGGCAAATCCAATAAAACAATAGCTTTTTATTACATGTTCAAAAACCAATAATCCCATATTGTATTTGGTTGGACATTTAAGGGATTCCCACCAGGACAGCTATTGACTTCTCTGGACGAGCCCATATTTGGATGCAATATGTCTGTGAAAGAAGAAGCTATTGTAAAGGCAATAAAATGTGTTACTTCCAGGCAGCCATGAATGAATTCATAAGTTTACCTGCAGGACTTTCCAAAGAGGAGACTCTGTGTTTCCAGCATGTCAGCCTAGTTTTTCTCATTTTACAGCAGACAGGAACACACTGCCGTCATCAGTTTACAAGCTGCTGCACTTTGCATAACAAAGTCTAACGTCCTTTCATACAAATTAGTCAAGCCAGGTTCAGTCTGGCCATATTAACAAGGCTTCCTTTGTAATTGAGGGTCAATTGTCAGGTCGGGTTGGAAATCAGACCCCATTTACAGTCAGCGGGCAGCTCTGCAGTCAGTTATTACGCCAAATGTGTGGCCATGCATTTAATATCTGCATGTTTTTACCACGGTGAGCTGTTGCACTCAATCACCGCCTCGCTCAGAGTACCGAGGGCCCGAGGAAAGGTGCTGTGCTGCGGCAGAGTGAGAGTGCCATCTGCTGTGCAGTGCAGTGCACACGGCCCGGGTCTGACACGCCACGATGAAGCTGTGTGACAATGCAGAACACGCTGAGCATCATAACATGCACAGCAGAGGTCGTCTAAAGCAGCCAGACGGCAACCAAGACACTGTAAACAAAATTCAAATGTGTGGTCGACATGGGGGGCCTGGTGGTCTGGTCTCTGCAGTGGTGGCAAGGAGCTACCAGTGAGTACATGTATTCACATACAGTACTTGAGCATGATTTTGAGGTACTTGTGCTTTCCTTTAGTGTTTTCCCTTCAAGCACCTTTATACTTCTACTCCACCACATTTATTTGACAGATGTTGTGTCTTATTTTGCATGAGCAAAATATATAAGCTTATTAACTGAAACGCGCTGTTCCCACACATTTTGGCCTCTCGTGGCCCTTTCCAAAAAGTGGTATTTTTGGGCCCCATGTCCTGTTTCAGATGTTTGTGAGCTGTTAGCAGGTCCACCAAAGACACATTTCCCCTCTAAACCTCTCGCATGGCTTCATTTCAATCATTGTTCACTGCTCAGAGAGGTCAACTCACCCATCACTAAAAAGAGAAAGATTACAGAAAAATGTGAAACTTATAGGAATTTGTTCCTTTACAACCCCTCAGATTTATTATGCGACACTTTGGAGGGGGGCCGGACCCCTAAGCTGGACACCACTGGACTAAAACATGATTTACACAGTGCAGGAGTATTCTTATTACTTATGTAATCTAATCATATATCACTCACAGGGGACATTTTCTCCATTATGAGTACTTGCAGCTGATACTTTCATACTTTTACTCAAGTAGGATTTTGAATGCAGCACTTTTACTTGCAATGGAGTATCTTTACATTGTTGTGATGTCACAAAATCCTGCTCACACATGCTGGTGTTAAAGTCAGAGCTCAGAGAAACTTTCCCCCCTTCAGCAGATGAATGTGAAAACAGCCTCCCCGTGTAAAACTCTGCCCACGACTCATTCTGCGCTGTGAAGCTCAAACACCCGCGTGAAGTAACAGAGAGCCAAGCAAATTTCCACCGAGGCAAAGTGGAAAAAAAAAAGGATTCATGTGAACAGGCTGAGCTCTCACCGCCGCACTGGCTGTCACAGTCTGGTCCAACGAAAACGTGCACGCATACGAAGGTCAACAGTGCCCTCTGCAGTTTGGGGCTGGGAGTGTAGAGCAGCGGACCGAAGGAGGTGGGATCCCACACGTGCAGCTGGTACGAATGAGCCGTCAGAACGTCGCAGATCCCCAGAAAAGCCTAACATGGAGCAACGTAAGGAAGTCAGACGGGCTAATTAACGGTGCCGTCGCTCATTAAGCATCAGTGTATGCTTCCTGGCCCACCTGTTGCCGCACGCTGTGGTCAGAGTGGGAGAGACAGCGATGACCTCTCTCACAGAAGAGACGCAGCTGGAGTCTCTGGGCGACAGCTTTGTCCTAAAACACACACACACACACACACACAAACACACACAGGTATGTGACATTTTCCCTGCAAGTGTCTACATTTACGAGCTAAAATGTGCAGCCACTCACTCTGGAGGTCAGCGTTTCACTGCTCATGTTGAGGGACCAGAGCATGGAGTAAGACAGACACTGCAGCACTTCCAGCAGCACCTTCAGACAAGAGAGAAGAGGACACTTCTAATAGAAAGACAGTGGATACATAAGCCCCAAAAAACTAGGTGGCTAGGTTTTCAGTGGTGCTACCTCAGGCGGTGCTCCTCCCTGGCTGCTCTCCACCGACAGCAGAGGAGACAACAGCTCAAACAGGTTCCATCGGAAGAGGTCGTGACAGCTAACGGCACATGAAGAAAAACAGATGCATACAACCAGTAAACATACATCACCGGCAGTGTACTGAGGGCTCAAATTTAACTGTGAACGCCGCCTACTTGTGGAAAGCTCTGAGTTTCTTCAGCGTGGCGAGAATTTCTCCAGTTTTCTCCTCATCAGCAGGAAATCTGTCATCCTGCAACACAGAGAGACAACAAAAATAAGTCATCTTGTCTGGTGAGGCTCTTCATTCTTTGGGTGTTTAGCATGCATGCATACCAACAGTTCCCAACCCTCTTGACTTGTCACCTCTTAGAATAAAGAAAAGGGTCTGCGAGTGACCCCTCCAGCTCAATCAGAATGAAGGATGGTTTTTCTTCTCTGATTGTCTGTCCATTATTTTGTGTAGTAGAAGTATCTGATGACCCCTTGCTCTTTTCTTGGGACTGTCTGGGGGGTATACATAAAGTGTAACAGGGCCCCTCACCTTGAGTGAGTCCCCCAACAGCGCGATCAGTTGGTCCACCCAGTGCTGGACCAGAGAGTCTCTGGCAGCCCGGGCCACCGAGCACCCGGCCGTCTCCTCCCCACACAGACTGAGGTAGGTGCGGGCTGCAGCCTCGAGAACAGCAGGGCTGGAGTGGAGCTCCAGAACAGCTCCCATCTCTGCCATCAGGCTGGACAGCGCCTGAGGATCAGGATGTGTGCATGGGGTTAAGGCAAATAAAGACAATCTATGATATCTTGAGGACACAAAAATTATTACTTGAGAATTAGTTTTGGCAACTAACTAATAATTAATACTAATAACAAAATGAAGAACTTTTAGACGTCACATTCAGTTCATTTGGTATTTATCACTGTTTACCAGCATTCTGAAGACTATAAGATGAATAATTAGTAGATCAATGAGTAATCAAACAACAAACAACTGCCCCAGTTAGACAAGTTTCTCTGCTTAACTTTGTGATTTCAGCTGAAGGAACTGTGTGACCCCACTCATTCTTCATGGTACTGTTCGTGCATGCTGAACGGCTGGGATGCAGACCTGTGTGTTTTCAGCTTCTGTGAGGAAATACTGAGGGATCCTCATCAGGGAGGCGACGACGTCACAACGACTTGAGAACTGAGCAGAGAATGACATGAGTGACATGCTCAAAATCTGATGATGCAGCACTGAGATCTGGATGTTCTTGATGCAGACAGAGTATGTGTGGTATAAATACCTTGGACAGTAACTGAGGAAGCACCTTGAGGAGGTGTTCAGTGAGCTTAGTGCAGTCATCCGTCAGGATTTTTTTGTCCCTGGCACTCAAAACCTGAAAGACACACAGGCTCATTCATTAAAATATAATTCAGTGTCAGTGTGTCAGCGCCATCTCATCAGGCTTACAGTGATGCAGAGCCGTCTCATACATGAGGACGGATCCCCACTGACCTTCTTTGCTCCACTCCTTCCAACCAGCGCTGGTCCCTCTGAGGCCTGACGCACCGACGCCACCAGGACCTCTACGAGCACAGCCTGCTCTGCCAGAGTGAGACCTACACACACACACACACACACACATAAGACAATGACTGTACACTCAATGTCTGTGACATAATCTCCCCTAAAGATGTACCGAGAGTTTAGGATAATAATAATATTTCATGACAATACTTTATGGTGGAAATGTACTTTAAAATGAAGCATGTAAGGCTGTTAGAGGCTGAGACAAAGCCACTTAATGAGAGGCAGACAACAACATGCTTTAAACAAACAAACAAATTAAAAGGTTATGATTTAAGTGGAATACAATGTGATACTGCTTTGAAAAAGTTCCTCTTCACTGAAAATGCCTGAAAATATTCAGAAATATGTTTAAGTCATTGATAAGCACTAGATTTAGATTTAGATTTAGATTTAGATTTAGAGAAATCCCTCTGCAGGCTGATCCAGGGGTGAAGCCACAGGGGCTTTGGCCCTAGATGAAATCTGACTGGCCCCTGAAGTGCCCCTATGCATTTCAGAGATCTAGGAAATGAAGTGTCTCATACTCTCACATTATGCTGGGTCACACTCTAGATGTATGGCCCCTCTGTGACCCCTGATTTTTAAAAAATCCTACACCTGCCCCCATCCGAAACCAAACACACACATCACATTTACCTGGAGTGTGTGAGGAAGGGTCCTGCAGCAGGACAGACGTGAGCATGGGCCAGTCCTTCAGCAGGGCTCCACCACAGTCCCACAGACTGTCCACCAGGTACACCACATGCTTGTGCAGCTAAACGCATCAGACAGACAAGGCGTTAGTCTGTCCGTGTTAAGGAGGACGACACACAGCATCACGTGCTGCAGCAGCCAGTGTGTTTTCACCTCAGACTCCTGGTAGAACTGCAGCAGAGCCTTCAGCTGGGCAAAGGTTTGTTGTTCATGTGCCTCCTCCTCATTCACCTCATCCTGAGTATCAGATGCTACAGTGTTGAGAAGCCTGACAGGAACCAACAGTAACCAGGGAAACACAAGTTAACTGACTGGTTTGTTTCTGTTTCTTTGTTTCATGTGATGGAGGTCAGCGTACCTTGAGAAGAGCAGCTCCCCTGCAGTGGCCGCAAGAGGGCGCTGTGAGGAGTAAACAAACTGCAGGAGCAGCTTGTAGTCCTCTGGACTGAGCACATCATCAGACGTTCTGAGGAGTCAGAGGTGGTTGGATGCAAAGAAAAATCAAACAAAAGGATTAAGGAGGATTGGAAAATGATAAAGTGGACAAAGAGGCTGGAGACTCACTTGGAGATGAGAACCAGTAGTTTCATGGTCTGCACTGCCACTTCATTGTCCTTATCCAGGGTCATGGAGATCATCCGGTCCTGGAACACACACAGTGATCATGCGTGAGTGCACACTTGCGCAAACACATCTGTCTAAATGTGCATTATTCATATTCTGGTTAGTAACATAACACCAACAACACACACGTATCACCAAACTCTGCGTCTCTGCAGAGCCTGTTTGTTCTGAATCGCTTTGAGTGCGCTGGTGCAGCTTTAGGCAGAGGTGTTTACCTTGAAGCGGCTGGTGAACAGGTCTACTTTAGGGAGGAGCAGAGGATCTCCATATAAACCCTGCAGACCTAACACACACTTCAGACGCACATCTGGTACCTGAAAGACGAAGCACACGTCAGTGCAGAGACAGCGCAGAGTGCACAGTGTCTAGCTTGTTTTCAGCCTTTGTGTCACGTTGTGCTGCCTTCCATGTTTGCTGTTGTTTACCTTGTCGTGCATCATCCAGCCCATGTATTTGAGGTAGCTGTCATTGAGAAATGCAGAGCTGTAGAGCTTCATCCACAAACCCAACTCCTCCATACAGATGGAGCGGATTTCTGGAAGCACATCGCTGCACAAGCACACACATAAAATCAGCTCCACGCTAAATGAGATCTAATGTGCATTTAAAGCTATGTCAGAGAAACACTTACCGATATCTTTTCAGAAAAACTCCTTTGAAGATGACGTCCATCATGCTCTCGATCTCCGCCCTCTTGTCCTGCAGCTTGAGGAGCATGAAGAAAGGCAAACATGACTCATTCACACACACTTCCTGTCCACACAGCCGACATCACGCTGGTCTTACCTCCGTGATCTTCTTCTGGATTCTCTCCAGCTGCAGTGTGCTTTTCTGTCTCAGCGTCTTTGTCTTCTGCACCTCACACAGTTTCTGGCTGTTTTCAATGCTGACGCTCAGGCTCAGAGCCACGCCCACCAGAGAGCTCAGCAGCTTCACCGCTGAGCAGGGATGTCCGCGTCAAAAACAAGAAGGACGGATTAGTTTATTGAACGTCTTTATGTATCTGCATGCGTGTCGGTTACCTGTATCTTACCTGCTAGCGTGCAGGTGTGTCTGAAGGCGCGCACATAAGAGTTGGACAGCTCAGTGAGCAGCGAGATGAGGGTGCTCATCAGGTAACTGTCAAATATGACGCTGTGCTGACACTGAGCCACCAGCACCGACACAAAGTCACAGAACTCGGAGTGGAACCAGCGGCCGTACGGTCCAGACTGTGTGAGGGGATACTCCACGCTGTCCTGCAGCGGAGAGGAGGGGAGGGGGGAGAGAAAACACTCCGTCACCTCCAGGCATCTTCACTTTCCTGATGTTAAGGAGTGTGTTGGGACGGGACATGAGTCGATGAGGGATCACTCAGGAGTTTAAAGCAGGTGGATATCAGTTCAGTAAGAAGGAAAACAGAAACAAGTTGGTCATCTTCAAAGGTTATGGAGGAATTTCTCTCCATATGCAGCACTGAACAGGGGAGAGAGACTGTGTCCCCTAAGAGGGACACCATACGAAAAGAACAAACAACGTGGATGAAAGACAATAACATGCAGTATTAGCAAATAGTATTATCCCATAGGGTGACTGTGCTTGTCACACACAGCACAGCGTCACATGCTACCATGTGCATCAACAGGTACAGAGAATGTGAATGAAGTAAGAACTTTAGAATCACTGAGACCTTCTCATACAGGAGGGAGAAAGACGTAAATCCTTAAAGCAGGGAGGCTCTACTCACCGTATCCATGGGCCACGTGACCGTGAGGATCCACGGAAAGGCCAGAAACTTCTTATACTGCAGACCAGCCACCTGGAACACACACCGCCATGCAGTCTGAGGGTTCAAACCGCTGAAAGACGCAGGATGAACCTCAGACTGAAGACCTCTTACCTCATCCAGCTGCTCCACCATCTGACTCATGACCTCACTGTCCTCCTTGCTGTGACACATCTCTGCTGTGACCACACCTGAGAAACAGACAGACGGGGAATGTAGAGCTGACTGTGTGTATTCTGCGTGTGTGTGTGTGTGTTGTGGGGGCGTCTGCTTGCCTTTGCACCCTGAGCACTGGATGAAGAAGCTGATGAGATCGAGGAGGGACGCGTCTCTGTCCGTCACATAAGCCTCGACCCAGTCATCGATCACCGCCTGCTCAGACGTCACACGGCAGTCAGTGAGTGTGTTTCCTGTGTATGAATATTCTGACAATAAGAGAAGAAGCTGATGCATCCCGGCTGAGGGTTGGCTGGTCTCACCTGCATGGCGCCCCTGCCCATGGTGACCACCTCGAACAGGGTGACGGCCTCCACGTGCCTCTGCTTGGCGTGGCTGCCTCCCGCTCTGCTGACGCCACTGCGGGCTGCTTTGGCGCTCGTGCTCGCGACATTCTCCGAGCCCTTGTGCGCTCTCTTCCTTCGTCTCTGTGGGCGCTGGAGACGTGACAGACAGGACGGTAAATTTAGAGTGCTTTCTTGACACCCTGCTCACCAAACACAAGAGACAAACACCCACCACACTCTTCTGTCGATTCTCATTCCCCGACTCGTCCTCTGAATGATTGACAGTCCCTGAGGAGTTCGCCTCATTGTGAGAGTTCTTCCTGGGGAGTCAAACGCATGGAGTTAGATCACATGACCAGGAAATGAAGTCAGCACAAAGCATACACACTCTTACTTGTGCTCTGAGGGCCTGGACGCGGCTGTGGCTGCAGGCTCAGGTATCATGTCCCCCTCAGGTCTTCACACAGGGCTCAGGTGTGTGGGTCTGCATCTGGACACACAGGAAGACAGTGAGGACAGACAGCCTGTGCAAGCACAATGATCTCCAGAGACAGAGGATCTATCTCCTGTTAGAGGGGACATGTAAATAATCCCCTCCACAGGGAGAAGCTGGGAGGGATTGAAAGGGTTGCTCAAGGACACTTCGGCAGGGCAGCTGCTTGGCTTCAGGACACTTGAGCGCTGGAGGGACAGCTTGAAGACAACACTGTCCGCTAACATGTATGTTTCTAGAAACTAAAGCAGCGGAGATCATTTCCTGAAGTAATCCCGCGGTGAGATTTAAGCTGACTGACAGCTCAGTGGCTCCTAAACTCCTCACACTCACCTTCTTCACGTCGATTCACGCTTCCGGGTTGCTCTCAGGTGTGTGATGTTAAATCCGCAGACTGTCACATGAAGAACATTCAAACATTTCCACCAACATTCTGCGTCTTCTCCTCAGCTCTCACAGTCAAGTTGTCGGACAGCCTAACAGATCCCGATTGGCTGATGAACCCAAATGAACTCATGCAATTGGTTTTGGTGAAACGTCCCTCAGACTTTGGTCCCGCCCCTGGCGGCTGTGACAGACAGACCGTGTTCTTTGGGGCTTTCTGCATGCCTCAGCACTGTCAACAAACATCTGGAGGAGAGACGCTGCAGACGGACGACAGACGAGCTCACCGGCGACATGAATCATGACAGTGAGGGATACGTTTGAATGGAGGACCGACACACCACAGACGACACGCTGTGTGCGCTTCCTGCTGTTAGTTCGCTGTAAAATGTCTTCACATGCCCCTTGTGTCTCTCGTGTATTTTAATTAACCACGCGAAGAGTTGTTAATTCATAAGGGAGCTGTCTGGGTTAACGCTTTGCCGCTATCGAACAGCAGGGGGCGCCATGTACTCATCATAGACGAGCACATCTGACAGTTTCACGGTCAAATCCTCAAAAAGTACTAGTAAGTAGAAATCCTGCAATATAAAAACATTCGATTTCAAGTACATTTCCTGTATTCAAAAGTTTAGTCAAACAAGAGTGCAGATTTGTATTAGTAATAAAATATAATGGAAGCATCAAAACTCAAAGTCCTCCTTTTGCACAATGGACCCATCTGTGTTAAACCACAGTGGATCATTATCATTAATGCATGAACACATGAACAGTACATAGATGTTGTTTGAGGTAGAGATCATTTATCTGCTTCATATATTTGTGGGCTGACAAGGCGTGACACTGTATGTTTGTAGCTGATTATATGTGTCTTGTGCATTGTGAATTAACTATAAGTAAATTTACTAACTATAATACAGGTTATACTTAAAGTAACTTCACCTGACTGATACATGTACTGACATATTTCCTTCTGAGATGCATTGAATTACAAGAATAATGCAGCAGAAAAAGGAAATACTCAAGCAAAGTAAAAGTATCTCATTTGTACTAGTTCAGTATTTGGATAAGTGGAGTGCTTTCCAGCACAGGCTGGGTTTGAGTACCAGCCAAGCAAAGGAGGCAATGAGCTGCTTCCTCCAGGGCCCCCAGAAGCCCAGTGTGGTTTGATGTGGTTTGGTTAATTTCATGAATTCTAACATTTGTTTGGGAATATGGAAATATGCACTTGTGCTGTACAGTATCATTTGGGGGTTTCAGGTGGGTTCTGTTTGAGGCAGTGGGCCTACATTAAAATCTAGTTTAAGCATACTGAGACTGAAAACGGTGCTGATACTGTGCTTATATAATGTATATTCCTAAATTAATTTGTGGTTTATCAAATTACCACACAGCAAACCTCTGACTGTAATTTCCAAAATAGGAATATGTTATTATGCAGGCGGAGGGGGAGACACAAGGGGTTAATTGGGGCCCAGCAGCTCATTCCTGGGACCCCTGTGCAAGCTAATATGGCCTGTGTATATCTAACCTAGGCTGAATTAACCCAGCAGGCAAAATGAGGTGTTCATTGTGTATGTGTTCATTTGTAATTAATCAGGATTTGTGGTCGTTTGTTTAAGCATTAATCTGTGTTGGAATATGCACCGTAAAGATAATATAAACTGAAAAAACAAAGGCCTTAAAACTAGATATTAACTTGGTGCACCTCTACAAGGTGGGGCCTGAAGATTAGGTAATGTTTCTGAATCACTTCAGTTTATATAGTGCAAATTAAATTAGATTACTACAAACTAACTGCCACACAGTGGCCAGAGGCCTGCTGCACAAGTGCCTACTTTGCCGAGCTGGTAATTAAGCATATTGCATCCAGCAGGTTTAGGCACTTGTTTAGAAAACTTTTGCTGCCCAATTAAAGGGATAATTCAGGTTTTTTGAAACACGGTTGTTCGAGGTACTTAGCCATAGTCACAGTAGAGGTTGTTCTGCACGGCCCCATCTTAGAGAAACAGCTGGAGTTCTGGTGTATGAAGCTATGTAATGCACTGCTGTAAAACATATTTTAGTCGGTATCAGTTTAAGCGTGCACTGTATTTGGAATATTGTTACCACTTTACCTTACCGTCAGACAGGAACTGAAGCCGTGATATCCATCTATGCTCCATTCAGAGCCACCACACTCCTTTGATAGAAGCAGTAATTTCACCTCACAGGACACAGGAGTTGCAGTGCCTCAATCAGTTAGATTGTCTGTTATTGTGTGACTACTGTCTTTTAAAACATTAACTTAGATTTAAGAAAGTCACACAATAACAGAAACACACTAAACAATGTAACAGTTGGAAAAGCACAGGTGTTACCAATAGTATTAACAATGGCTCAGTTCTGTAAGAGTCTCAGTAAGCCATGACAGTGAGCCATGTAGCATTTGACTGTACTTCAATTAATACATTTTCAGTTGACTTTATCTAAGTATCAATAACCTTTATAGAGGGTGTGTTTAGCCTATTTACAGGTATTAGCTCCTGTGCTTCACCTGCCATGACTAGTCACAATGTCTGGCCTAAAGGTCTATTCTTGATATGATCACGTCTACCAAACGTGTCTGAAGTGAGGACAAACACAATCCCATGACAGAAAGAAAGCAAACATAGTTCCCTTTTGCATTCAATTATATTATTCCACCTTAAGCTAAAAAAAGAGAGAACAGTAGTGCAAGGAGCAATTCAACAAACGTACATTCATTTCCAAACCACCGACTCACTACAGGTACTAAATACGTGCCACATTCAGGAGGACGATATAAAAACCTACATGATTCATAAATTAAGTAGGCTCTCCAGTCCCACTGTCAATCAGCTGGATCAAGTTGTGTAGCACCTTTTCAGTCATAACATCAGTTCATTTAGAAGCAGGAGACTCCTGGAGAGACCTGGAGCGTCGGGACGTGCAGACACAGACGCATTTGTCAGGGCGAGTCAGGACAGGAAGTGCGACACAAAGGTCACGGCCTGGTGAAGGTCGTCCGTCAGCTCCTCCGGCAGTGACAACACCACTGAGGTTAAGCTCTGAGTTATTTCTAATATCCTACACAGAGAACAGCATATGGTTGATATCAGACCGCTGCTGCATTAGTCATCATCTCTGCCAGCTTAACATAGGATCTGAACTCACCAGCTGATGTACTGAGCAGCCAGCTGAGGTTCATGCCTGGAGCCTTCCTCCACCACCAGACACTGTTTCATCTGTTTGAAGTTGGCCTCAATATCTTTCTTTATTTCAGAGAAAGCCTGAATTCCTCTGAAAGAGCTGATGACTTGCTGCAAAAAAAAAGCAATGTTTAAAAGCGCATAATTTATACAGAGGAATGACAACATAGAGGTTAATGCACAACAGAAAAAAAAGCTGAGGGTGATGCTGAAAGCGATACATGTGGTTTATTCTCCTTACATATATAACCGAGAGCTGGTGGGCGATGTATTTATGACTTCCAAGGTGCCTGATATCTTCTTCTAGCTGTTGACTCAGCACCAGGAGCTGGTTCAGTCTGGCAATGTGGAAGAAGTATTCTGCAGAAGAAGCACCAGCACCTCGTCTATGTCATTGTTACTGTTTCAAAGGCAACCAAATGAGTAGAAAAGTGTGGAGAGAACACACATTTTCACCTTGCTATAATCTGTGGTGGAAGGAAATTTAGCTCCATCAGTAAAAGGAGAAATATTAAAGTGTAAACAAAATTCATTAGAAATAAAGCTCTAAATCGAATTCAAAATCTGACTCCAGTAAATGTACCGAGGCGTTATCATAAAAATGTATTTAAAGTATCAAAAGTACTCAGAATAATAGCTGCTATCAGTGTTTTATTACACTTACTAATACTAATGCATTAATATGTAAAGAGCATTCAATGTTGTGGAATGTCAAGATGGAGCCAGTGTTAAATACTTTATAAGTTAAGGCTCATTTAATCTGCTGTATAACAATGCATCATATACTATAAAACAATTCCATGTATAATCTTAATCTGCAAAGTATTACAAGCAAATCAAGTCTGTCTTCATAAACAGTAAGAGATTGAAACATGCTTCTTCCTCCTGGCTGGGAATAAATTAAGACCCCCTTCAGTTAGATCTCTTACCGTCCATTGGCGGCCTCTCCAGCATGTCCACTGGGCTGCCTTGAATGAGGAACACCTCCACACGAGGGAACATTGCTGACAGACCCACCATGTCCAGGTAGTCCTGAGGAAACACATAAACCCTCTGATCAATGGTACAACATGCAGCACTTACTCTGTCTTGGCTGGAGTCCTTTAGGGAAATATGTGAAGTGAGTGCTCTGCTATTACATGGCATGCAGTTTTGTTCGGACAGTATTGTTAGATGTGATACCTCCAGCTGTGGCATAGGCTTTGGTAGATGTTCAAGGCACTGCAGCATCTGGTCAAGAATCTCTGATCCTTTAAGAAAACAGGACAAAAAATCATACAGAAGCTTATCTCAATCAAACCAAACACTTTTCCACACTGACCTTGAGCCTGGAAAGTGTCTGACTCCTCCGGGCTACAGCCTTGTCCTAACTGCTCCTGGAACTGTCCCATAGAAACTACGATTAATGTCACAGATTAAAAGGAGGAGCAACAACAGGACAGACTGCACATGTATAAACAACAGTTTATTGGGATATTGAGACCTATGTTTAAGATGTTAATGTTCAGCAAGCTGAGGTGTTCCTTTCATTCATGCACTTTGATGGAAATTATGTTACAAATGTACAGAAAAGTGCATTTGTTGTCATCCTCCTATAACAAGATTCATGGCCCACATGATCAGATGTGATTAACGCACACCCAGTGCTGATTAACTCTCGTTTAAAGGGTGTGTGTGGTGCATTAGTTGATGCATTACACTTCCGACATGCCTGTTCGTTTTCTTTGGCTCAGCTGATGGAGATGAAGCTACAGGAAGGCGCCGATTAGTTCTCGATATGACTTTTACTTTAATTTCACTTAACAGTCGGGAACTGATGAAGACTGGGGAGGAGATGAACGTGAGGTCTGGTGGTGGAAGTGACGCACGCAGCGCTCAGGTTACCCTACCTGCTGCATCTGCGCCCTGATGAGGAGGTCCAGTTGCCCACAAAGACACAACATCTCCACTCCCACCTGCTCTGGACTCAGCTGGACAGGCATCAGCGGTCTCTTCACCTGCAACTCCACTGAGCACACAGCAGCCAAATCAGCAGGCCTGTCTGACATCTGCCCCCTCACACCCTCATAAACACACCTCTCCAGCCCATAAAACATCGCGCCTGTGCCACCTGTGCCACAGGTCCACGAGAGGACGGAGATTCAGGACTGAGTGGACCGAAGGGGAGTGGTTAGTGCGCTGAGATGAGCCCGTTCCTGCGGGGCGCGCTGCTCCCAAGATGCCATTTCATCCAAACAGCAGAAAGATTTCAACATAACGATGCCGCCACCTGACATAAAAGAGTGTGTCATAATGGGACTTACCTTTGAAAGCTTCGTGGTAAGCGCACGGCTGACAGAGCGGCTCTGACGCGCTCACTGCCATGTCTGACTGGACCCGGCGGTGATTACCTCACTGCTCTCCTGAATGCGTCCCGCTGGTGCGAGCCATAGGAAGGCAGAGGCAGCAGCCTAGATGAGGCTAGAGAACAATAGATAGTTGTCTGTTTGTTTGTTAGATCGCATTTGGTCGGAGCTATCTATCGCAGAGTGTCAGTCTTTCAGGCGGGGCGAATGAAAGCCGACAGAATGTTTCTTTATCCGTAATTCGTCGTTTCCTCGCAGGTGACGATGCTCACACGCAGCCGCAAGGTGGAGAGAACACCCTCTTCCTCCGGATGATCCATGGAGCTGCTGAAAGCTCGATGTAATTGGAAAACACACACACACACACACACACACGCTCTAAAAAAGACGAACAATGCCCACGCCTTTAGCAACAGCAGCCGTGCAGTCAGTCTGCGATTTGCAGTTTTGAACGCCCCTCACACACACACACACACACACACACACACACACACACACACACAGACACACACACACACACACACACACACACACACACTGAGGACTGGCTTTTGTGAATGATGTCATGTTTTAGAGATGAGGCTGGGATCATCACTTGGTGAGGTTGCTGCCTTAAAGCAGAGGTGTTCTCCACAGGTTTGATCCAGGACTAACAAGCAAACACACCTGAATAAAGTGGTGGAAATTAAATAAGTACTTTTACCTCAATGCTGTATTTCAGTAGCTACAATTCTCAGGCAATCATAGGCCTGCTTGACTCAAGGATTTTCATTTTATGCTAAATATTGTGGCTTTCAGTCCACTACATTCTTCTCTACAATTGTAACTATGGTCATTTTCATTGCTGACTAATCTGCTGATTTATTTCTCAATTGTTTGGTCTATATACTGTCAAAAAACATTGAAAAACAACCATCCCAGTGACAACTTACAGTCGCAGAAATATACCATTTCCAATCACTTA
The DNA here is from genome assembly GCA_037975065.1 of Chaetodon trifasciatus. NCBI lineage: Eukaryota > Metazoa > Chordata > Actinopteri > Chaetodontiformes > Chaetodontidae > Chaetodon > Chaetodon trifasciatus. The sequence continues at coordinate 15,926,930 of JBBMOE010000006.1, forward strand.
GGAGAAGCTGGAACTAGGACGATTGACAGCTTATTCATCACAGCTACTGGTTACCTTTCAGATTCAAATCAGTGTAAAAATGTGTTAAACATTGAGTTGCTCCTGAACACACCACAACACTAAAGCACCCCTTATATATTAATGCACCAACTAAAACAAATTTTCCAGCACAGACAGATGGACAGATGGGGCGATACTGCATAAAGGGTATTTACTTTGTGGTACTTTATGTGTATGTATTTTTATGGCATGGTATTGATACTTTTACTGAAGTAAATGATCTGACCATTGCTGCACTGCCAGTGGAAGATCCTCAAAGCACAAACCAACTCCGGGCTTGGTTTATTAAATAGCAAAGTCAGACACAATGTTGCAAATCCTTCCATAAGGACTCAAAATAGGTCTTAATAAAATACGACTGGCTTATAAAGTTCGTCACAGTTTTACAGTATCCAAAGTGAAAAGGTTCAAATAAAAACGCAGAGGAAGTAAAGGCAAGATAACGTTTAAATAGTGTGCTAGGTAATATATCTCCTGATACTATAATAATAGTCTTGTGTTATAAAAAGAAAGAAGGAAAAGGAAACAAAGACATTTCTCTAGCAAAACTCAAACTCACCTGATTCTTTTCAACGCTCAAATATACAACAATGTACATATTTTCGTAAACAACCTTAATTTCAATAGATAATCTTGTTTACAAGTGCACCTGGAAAAAAAAATAACATTTATATCCTTTTGCATCAACCCCTCCTACAAACAACTGTACATTAACCCTCTTCAGAACAGCAATTATACATCAGGTCAACAGTCCAGTGGCTGATGCAGAGAGGATGCATGCTGGAGTTTGACATCTTGGGACCATAGTTGCTTCTCTCTTTTTCTTCTTGTTTCTCCATCCTCGGCCTCAAAGGGAATCCAGTTGAGCTCCAATGCTGGCTCTGTATTAGTTGTTTCTACTGGCGGGTGCCAGGGGGTAGAGTGAGGTTGGCCATCAGCTCATGAACAGAAGCAAATATCGTACACTCACCTGACAGGAAGATACAAAGATGAGTTAGCAAAGGTGTTTTTCATGAAGAGATAAAACCAAACATTCAGTTGATACCAGTTTTTCAGTGTTCTTCTAGTCTCACCCTGTCTGGCGGGGTGCAGTTCATTGAACCTCTTAAGGATGTTGGAGACCATTAGTGCAGCGGCCCCTGATGAGCTGTGCTGCCGGGGGATGTCGGCCTGCTGAGTGAGGCCTGTGGCCATGTCGTACACAATGGGTACAATAATGCTCACTGGCTCCTGGGGCACTGGGATACGCTGGGTCAGCTGCAACTGTGAGGCACAAGAGACCAAACACATGGGGGCAAGTTGGTCTTAGCGTTTCAAAAGATGCTACACAGGTATACAGCTTGTGTCCTGGCTGTGAAGTGCTAACAGTGAGGTTCTACTTAGACTTACAAAGAAGAGCATCTTGGACTTGAGCACCACAGCGATGGTTCCAGGAGGGGCAATGGGAGGAGCACTGGGAGGGATGGTGAGACAGAACTGGACATTCCACTTCAGCTGTGCAGCCTGGTCAGGGAACTGCAAAGAAAGGCAGAGGTAATGGAAATGTTTATATGAAAGTGGAAAAATGAATCAAGATATGCATATTCAGAAATTCTTGAATTTGTATTTTCTAACAAGTGTAGAGGTGACGTTAAGCAATTTTAAGTCATTTTTTACATTTTGCGGAAAAAACATATATTGAACATATTTCATAGATGAGGCTTAGACACAATCACGATTCAATACGTGTACGTAACAACCGCATTAAAGAAACAGATACCCACCAGTTCGAGCTTCATGATGCGCACGCAGTCCCTAAGGATGTTAGTGGGCGCCCCCAGCAGCTTGGTGAAGGCATTCAGAGTGTTGTATTTGAAGGGAGGACCAGCAACCTAGACAGAGAACAACAGAAGATGGCTCAGAGGAATAATACCATGAGTGCAGGCATGCGTTCCAATCAGTTTTAAATGTTTCTAATATAGTACAGTATTTTCAGTTATGATCAGTTCAAACAAATACAAAATACTTTTACTCATGTGCAGGTCAAACTCTAAACTATGTACATACATAAACACTCTTTGTACTTACCCGTGTCTCAAAGAACTTCTCCAGCACCTGAAGGTCCTCCTGAGACCAGGGACCAGTGTTTTCTGGAGTGACTTTGAGCTGCAGCGTCTGGTAGTTCTTTGGGTTGAGAGCCACCCGGCACTTGAGCACGTCCGTCTTGAACATGATCACCCCCGGTTCATTAGAGTTCACAATAGATAACTGGAGAAGAGTTGACAGAGGAGGGGAAGTTAGAAACACATGAGGGTCCACCACTGAATCAGGATATTTTGTGCAACACTCACATTGGCCTCCTGCTGGATGATTCTCTGTAGGTGTCGTCTCATGATAACTGAACCCAGAAAGCGCTCCAGCGGTGAGCAGAGGTAGCTTCCTGCCAGGCCTGGCACCAGGCAGGGAGTGGGTGAGGGGAGCAGAAGCACATGCAAGGCATTGTGGGTGAGGATGGTAGGAATGGAGGCAGCCCAGGGGCGCTGAGGTAGCTTGCGGGGTGGAGGCATACTGGTAGGCATGACTTGTGAACCTAGACCAGAGACAGAGAGAGAGACAAGCTTATCACTGATTATTTCAAAACATATCTTGGTCACGATAGTAATAATAATGATAATAACAATAGAAAAAGGGATTTCAGTATCGATGAAGTAACACCAAGATAAAAACACTTACTGGTCCCAGCACGTGGAGAATGAGGGTCTGGAATAGGCGAGTGCAGCGATGGGTTACCTGGGGACATCCCATGGATCCTTGCCCCAGGAGAAGGCCCTGAGACCTGGGGTGAGCCTGGCCACTGGCCCCTATGGCTAGGAGACACCATGGCGTAGGGAGAACTGGGGTCCAGAGCACCTAGGGTGAAGGAAAGACAGCCATCAGCAACGAAACACTTACTTAAACCAGTAAACAGTCAGATGAATACACCACTGTGTGCCCACTAACCACAGGCCATTTGTCATATGCTTGCTAATGTCTGCAGCCTGGAAGTGCCTAGTGAGGACGTTCAGTTCAGCCCATTTCAGCCCTTGGCCAGCAGACCAGAATTACCACCAGGCCAGCATTTAGGGACACCCTGCTGCTTACCGTGGGGACTGGCAAAGCTGGTCTGGCCCATGGCTATGCCCAGAGAAGACGGAGATGGGGTGGGCCCGAAAGGAGAGGGTGCCCTCAGAGCTCCACTAGGGGAGCCAGAGGCATGGATGTTCCCTGCACATACACACACACACACACACACACACACACACACACACACACACACACACACACACACACACACCAAATGGCTCGTCAGACTCTGAGGTTGACAAGTGCTCCTTACACACACGCGAGCGCACACACTCGTACACACGTGCTAAAGCAGGGCGGAAGGGCTGCAGCCTCTGGCTGGCGGGCTGAGATGGAGAGGAATGGAAAGAGCAGGACTAAATGCATGCTTTGTTCCCTCTTGGCTGTGAGGTGTGTGTATGTTGCATGAGAAACACAAATTGATCTCATGGTTTCACAAAATTAAAATGGGCACACATGGTTGGCTCTTCCTCTTCCTCAATGATAGTCACACAACTTGCTCTTGTGACAAATACGTACACATAAGTCAGCAGGGAAGATCATGACAGCAATGTGATATCTCCAGAAACAATGAACTGTTGGTTGAAAATCCTGTATGACAGCTCAACAAGCTTGGATGATGCAAACAATACAGGATACCATTCACTCGCACATACTTGGACAAACACAGAGTACCACGCTCGCCATTACCTGGTGACTGGGTGGGCATCATGGACGGAGAGGGAGTTACATTAGCATGGTAATTTGGCGGTGGTGATGTGAGGGGAGGATAGACACCTCCCGCACTCCCTCTCATTGGCTGTGGCTGCTGTTGAAACTGGGTCATCAGACTGTCCATCACGTCCACACCCACTGGCGAGGGTGGGTTATCATCTTCATTGACGGAGCGTCTGCGAGCGTCCTGATTACTGTCTACAAACATGTTCAGGAATGTCTACACAGGGGAAAGAATAGGAGGACAAAATTTAGGATTTACTTGTAAAAAGCTGGACCAGAAACACTGAGGTTGTTAATCAGGAAACTGTGCTAACTGCTTTTCAAGTACTTTAGTGTGTGCGCTGAAAAGACTCTAAGTTCTCGACAGAATTTAACAACTTTTCACACGAGAGTGATGACAACGTAGTTACCTTAGCTCAGCATAAAGACTGGACATGGAGGGTCTTTATACTGTGCTGAGATAACTGGCTGCTGGCAGAAGCTTCACTTTGTATTTACTGTACAGACATGACCGTGGTATCTAATTGAACTCTTCAAAAGAGAGCAAATAAGCACAGTTCCAAAAATGTTGAACCTTTAGTTCCATCAACAGGTCACAATATTTACCTTGAGTCCAGGAGCCGGGTAGAAGCCCTCTACGATCTTAGTGTTGTCAAAAAGACTGTAGGCTCCATCTCTGATGGCTACCACGCCACGGCTGCGGCAGTAGATGTCGATGCAGTACATGTTTCGGAACGCCAGGCGGATGTGTGTGGCCGACTGCGGCAAGATGGAGAAGCACTGGTAGGCAGTGTTGGTGCGCTGGGTCAGGCCCAGCATGGGCACTGTTGGTAGCTTGTTGATTGCATTCAGAGGGGCCTGTGTGTCAGAAAGCACCTGAGGAAGATGATGAATAGAAATGTTACCCAGGACATTACACAGAACAGTTAAGTAGAGTAGATGGCATGTGATTAGAGAAATGGAGGTCATAGAAGTAATGTCTGCAAGTTTTTTCTGAGCCAAGTGAGAAGCATGAACAAAACATTGAATGCTAGAAAATTTAAGGATGCAGCATACTTTGAGCTGTCAGCCACTACACTTGAATTACCCACTGATATTAAGCCCCATTTATCACATAGTTCAACACATGAAGGTTAAGTGAACACATTTAACAGAAGTCTTAAAAGCCACTTGAAATTCTGACTTGATCTAACAAATGCAGTTTTCAGAACGGTGCTCCTACGTACCTGCAGCAGCTGCATCACATTTGGACTCTTGTTGAACATCTCCTGTAGCTGATGAAGGATGATATTGTGGCAGTTGGAGCAGCCAGAGTTCGGCCCCACAGTGCCCAGGGCAAGGTGGAAACGCTGGCTCCCAGAATTCCACTGGATGGTGACGGAGCTGCCCTTGGTAGTGCCGTAGCACAGGACCAGCTTGCGGTAGTTATACAGCCGCACCTCTGAGAACAGGCTCAAGTAAGATGGCATCTCTGGGAAGGGGGGAAGCAATCAACGTGCAGCTGTCTTAGACGGGTGTGTTTCTTTTGTCAAGCACTAACCGAACACTAAGTGAGCCTGATGAGTGCAAGCTCCCTGTAAATAAGTAACTCCCTGTAACTAAGTATTTTTGTGAATAATAAGGAAATGTTTGTTTCACTCTGAAAATACATGTATCACCTTCATTTCACTCCAAACACTGAGAGCAAAGACTGCTAACATACTGACTGATTGAAGATGAGCCGATTGTCATCCAAGACCAACATAAGTCATGTATTTATATGTGAGTGTAACATTTGCTTTACAGATGATGATGCATGTACCTGGCAGTGCACGAGAGAAGTTGAGGACACACTGGTAGAGCTGACTGATGGCGCTCCAGTCATTAAGAAACATCTCTACCACCTTCCGCCCGCCCACTGGCTCCGATAGAGGGTTCTCATAGGTCAGATACACATGCCGTGTGGAGGCTAACAGAGGGAACAGATGGGTTTATTAAGACACTGGGTCATAAAGCAGATACAGACATTTCTATGTAAACATGAAGGCCATATTTTCATTTAATTTTTGATATTTTACATTTTTACTATTGTTGTTGTTGTTTACTTTACTATTAATGTAAGACAATCTATAAAAAATGATGACAATGTTTTTTTGCATACAATGTTTTTATAATGTTAAAGCCAAGTGCTAAATTTGCTATACTGAATATTTATTATATCACAGCGTATGCGTTGGTTGTATTAATTTGACGGCTTTGCTCTGCTCTTAGGTTGTGACCGTAGTTTGATTTAGGATTTCTAGATGGATAACATTTTTAAGATTTTTTTCTGGATAAATCAAAGTAAATAATTAAATGTTGACTTTTACTGATGAACTTGGAACAATCTGTACGAGGTTTGTACCTTGCTCTTTGCTGTGTGTGCTGTTGAGAGGGCAGTTGGCCAGCACCAGTTCAGCCACCCACGTTCGGTTGTTCCTGCCCTGCAGCCGGAAGGTGCAGTCCAGTAGAGAGCGCTCTAAAGCTTTCCTGGTCTCCTCTCCTACACCTTTACAGGGAGGAATCCTGCAGAACAAAACAATTACACTGTACAGTCACAATGGGTTTGGCAAAGTTAAACTTACAAATTATATTTGGCTGTCATTGTGTGTGTATATGTTTATGCATGTGTGCTTTGGCGTATTACTTCAGCAGACGTATCGCATGACTGCTGCCATCCCCCTCCACTTGGACACCTTGGTTTGGGATCTCCATGTTGGACAGCTGCTCAAAGACAAACAGACAGAGTGCATTACCCAGATAACACAGCTCTGGGATTGCCATGCTTCATGTCTTCAGGACACACTTATGACTGATGATGAACTGTCTCAAACATTGTGACTTACCTCTGTTCTGAGGCCAATGAAAGGCATGTTGGTGTCACACATTGCTACTAGGTGAGCCAGCTCCTTGTTGAAGGCACACATTTCTCCAGACCGCTTCGGCTTCTTTGGCTCCGGGTCCCCCTGGTCCCCAGATATCTACACAGCAAGAGACAAAAACAAATTACACATTGAAGCACATCTATTTATTTTAGTTTATCCAGCTGAGCATGTGTGTTTTCTTCACGGTGGCTTGTCTCACATTCAAAATGTGCACATTATGGGGTTATGTTGTAGCGACGTAACCTACACATGTAGATAGCTGGCAGGGTTACACCAGGGGCAGAGCAATTTGTAATGATATTAGGCTTAAAACATAAATTCTGAAATTTCATCATTGTATGCCTTTACAAAAAATGTATGAAGAAATATACATATAAACATTTGGTGTATGAATGCTAGCACTGACTACCTTTCTCTTAGTGCCAGGTCGGGCCCCCCTCCCTGTTGTCGCATCCTGGACAAGGTGTTCTAGGTTGGGTTTGAAATGCTGCAGGAGCTGTGCGCACATGGGCCCGTCCTCTCCTTCCAACTGAGACACGGACAGGAAGGAGTACTTGTACTGCAACGCTGTGGGACTGCTAGGCACTTCGAGCATTTCCACCACCTACAGAAAATAGATGAGGAGAGAGAGGAATTGGAAATGTCTAAGATGGACAATTAGAGGGAGGAAATTGAAGCAGACTGGAACTTTTTTATTTATGTAGTGGAGTCATTTTGTTTGAGCCCTGTTCAGGAACATATTGGTTGAGGAACTCACAATGTAGTACTGCGGAAGACGTGTGAGTTTAATGAAGAGTTTGTGTTTGGACAAGTTGCCAACAGGGTGAGAAGCCGAGTTGGATAGGTGCAGGACATCAGTACACAGAGTAGGAAGGTGTTTCACAGACTGTCGACAGCGCTGCTCCCCCAACCAGAACCTTGCCAGAGAGAAAGAAATAGTCTGTGTTACACAAAGTCAAGGGTTCTTAGCTCATGCTCTTTCTCACAGCATTCACACTGTTTACTCATGCAAGACTCTGGCAATTGAGAGTCCTAGCGATTCATCTCAACACCCAGCTTGCCACCTGCTTAGCCAAGTGTTGCTACTGAGAGCTACTGCTACTGACTGCAATTAGTCAGTTTTGACGAGCTAGAGTCAGGCGTCAGACTCTTGTTTGGACTGATGACTCTGAACTGCCTCTGCTGCCTTTCGCTCTGCAGAAAATACTTAATACTGTCTTGCTGTGAATATGCACTTCATGTTCAAATCCATTTGAAAACTGAGGAGGTGGACTTACTTCAGCTGTTGAAGCCAAGATATGATGCGCTTCATATCGTCATTGATGGTCTTTTCAATGTCATCCAGCATGGACTGATCTAGAGAGGCAACAAAGCAATGGTTCATGTTCACAGAGGTGAGCATACAGAACAGTAGCAGCAGAGCCACAAGAATGAATTGTACTAGCCACATAAATGCAATACAAAACCAAACTCTTACATAAACACAACATGAACGCCATGACTTACCTAATCCGTACAACATGGGTTGGAACATGCCAGAGTGCAGGTCCACAAAAATGTGTAAGCACTCTGAACGACCACAGGGCTCGAGTATTGGAATAACAAGTGTGGGTAAAGCAGTCTCGATGAACGCTGCAATAAACACACAGGTGTCAATACACCATGGTTATGTTGCATTATTGGCAGAAGGTGAATGAGGACGCGTGAGAGAATACATCTCTATGAGCCACTGGGAATTTTCACCATGTAATTCATAATAATTAAGATAACAAAAATCCCCTCACTAGATTTTCTTCAGGATTAAAATTATACCTTCTGGGTCCTAAACAATGGCTCTACACTAGTTTCTGTGCATTTGCTCAATATATACTTAAGAATGTGTTAAAACATTAACAATGAGAAAGCAGAGTAAGCACATACAGTTGTCACTGGGATTGCTGGCCTTCAGAATGGCCTTCAGCTCCTGCAGCTTCTGATGGGACCGGGCATGCACGCTGTCAATCAGAAGCTTCTCCACTGACAGATGGTCAATCTAAAGGATGATTGAGAGAAAACAAACATTATTAAATTGTACGATATTAGTACAATAAGTCATATGTTATATTGCACTGAAACCATATTCAATAAGACACTATGTTCTGCTTACTTTCATTGCTCTCTCCATTAATTTAGAGTCACAGGCAGGGAGAGGAGGCTCGTGAGATATTTGCAATGGCTTAGATCCATCTGATTCGTCAATCTTGATAGTGACTTTATGTACTGACGCTGTACCTGTTTTCCTCCCTAAAACCTGTTGGCTAGAAAAACAAAGAAAAATTACAACAGAATTAAAAACTGTATGAATGCCATTTAGAGTTTTCTCTCAACATTCAATTTTGGTAGTTTTTTTAAGAACACAGTGTTCTTGTCCATATATGTGAGGACAATATATACAGTCTTACTTCCAGACAGTGAGTGTGAGGTATTTTGCAGGCACGTATCTCTCCTCCTGCACCAGGTCTCCCCATCGCTCTCTGATGAGCATCAGAGTCTGAGAGTGGAGCACCTCGAGCTGCAGTGACAGACAGAAGGAATCTGGAGACAGTGCAGTTAAAGAAGACAGTGTGGGAAAATACCAAGTCCAGGTGAACAGAGATAAAGTACCATACACATCTTCCCATTAACATTCAACACACACTCACACACATATCCTCAAGACACATACACTTTGTTGGTAAAAGGGGTATTTGTGCCCAACACAGACTGCTCTTTGACACGGTAAGCTGCACTGCTAGCGTTGGTGGGGGAAAGGCAGAGCAGAGATGTACTGATTAGCATTGTGATAAGGACAGTTGTGCTCAGCTCGCATGCTTGATTAGGGTCTTTAAGATTAGCATGAATAAGCAAATAAGCTTGTGTTTCTCTCTACATTTTACCACAGGCTGATGAGTGACAGGGTCTCTGATCAGAACAAATCCTTTCTTTCCTATATGTACGGGTAACAAAAGCCAGATGAATGGCACGATTATCACCGTCTGACAATACAAATGTCAAGTGATTGGTTTTGATGCTGACACCATGGTACACTTCATTCTGTAGAAAACGTAATTTAGCTGGGATTTTTCAAAAGCCTCTACGAATAAAACAAACTGCCTCCATTTTTTTAGTGCAGGTGTTGGAAACATCTCCATAAACGATGATTTACACTTCAAATGGCCTGTTCAGGTGACGAGTTGTAGTGAGAACAGTGCTGCCCTTTCCCTGTTGGCAACAAAAGGCGGTTGTGTTGTTTGAGAATTAATGGAAAAAGAGCATTAAGAGGATGTACTTCTGCAGCTGTGTTTCTCATTGGAATGCCGCATGCATCTGCTTGACCAGTCAATACTCTATATGCTTCGACACACGCTCCGACCCTACTGCAGTAGTTCACATCAGACTGGGACTACAGCCAAGTGGTTTTGTGCAGGACATACACAAAATGTGTGTGTGTGTGTGTGTGTGTGTGTGTGTGTGTGTGTGTGTGTGTGTATGTGTACGCGCACGCATGCACACAGTTACACAAAGTCTGAGAAAGGATACGCAAGCAATTGTACATATCCTGAAGAGGTTTTTCATCTGCACACAGGCGTGCCTGGACCAACTCGTGGATGAAGTTCACCTGCAAACTGTGGACCAAGGCTCGGCCATCTGTCAACATTGCAGGGGAGGGGAATGGGTTGAGAGTGGGAAAAGGGAAAACAGCAGTGAAGTGTACTGTCAATCGGTTTGTCAATGGTGCCCACTGTGGTGTGCAGCAGAACAGGATGAATGCAAGCCCTACCTCCAGTTTCTTTGTCCTCCACCAGAATCTCCAACTTGAGAAGCCTCCAGGGAATATCAGGGTCATCACCCATCACTGTCAAAGTGGCCTCAAACTCTCCTTCAACACGAAACTTTACACGCCCATTCGCTACACAAATGCACACACAAGCAAACACACATGCAAGATCATTATCAATACAGCTGAAAACAAACTACGAAAGAAGTTATGGGATTTGCTACCAGTTACAATACACCACTGTGAGTGTAAACAATTTGCTTACCAACTGTGAGGTTTGCTAGCTGGGGCGGTAAATCTGTAGTGACAAGGCGGTGACGTAGAATCTGATTAAGCTGGTTCAGGGTGGTCTGCTTCTCAGACTTAGTGATGGGGTCGGGAGGAATGATCTTATCCTGCACAAATGGACAAAGAAAAAATTGTGCTGACAAACCAAACATACAAGAGAGAACACTGTTTAATGCCACAAGCTTGTTTTTCATGTAAGACTATAGATTAGCAGTCTTAGCATGCAGGGAAGGAAGATTAACACACTTACTCGTATACATGTGGGCAAGCGTGGGTATGAGCCTGTGGTGAGAACATCGATGGCAAAGGGGATGGCAAAGCTGGGCAAACGAGCATGAACAAGGGCATCTCTGGCCAGTGAAGCCAGCCTATCAGCTGTATCCACAAACAAGATGGTCTGCTGATCCAAGAAGCTGGAAATCATCTGTTATCATGGATACGATGTAGAGAGGAAAGGGTTAAGTTGATTAGTGTCTGATGGACACAAAGTAGCGTATTATCAAATCCAACAATACATAGTGATACTAGGAAAGACAAATTATACACAACGTACCGCACACTTTTCAACTTTCCCTGCATTGCTTGCCCACTTCACTAAGGCTAGCAGACGCACAAAGAGCTGCCGAGTACGACTGGCAAACTGGACGATCTCTATTTTCCTGGGGGAAAAAAACACAAAACGAAACAAAAAAAGATGATAATGGTAGTACAAAACTTGAAAACAATAACTTAACAAAATGAGTGTCTTAAGACGTGAGGGAATAAAGACGTTCAGGATTACATCCAAAGGAACATACCTTTCCATGTCCGTTTTTCTGGGAAGTCTAGGAAAAAGAAATAACATATTAAAATGCTTAATTATTGCCATTGTCCTCGTTCCCAACACATTATCTGCCCAAACTCTGTGCACCTGCTTAGATTATGGCAACAGAAAGGCTTTAAGACAGCACACTAGCGCAAGTGGTCCACTTAGTGTCCCACAGAGGTTTCGCCCCATATAAACACACACCTGGGCTAACTACTAGCTACAACTTCTTGATCTTCAGACAGAATGATGTCTACCGATACGCCCCCTCAAATACCAACCGTCATCCGTGCCACTTTGTAATAGATCACCCCCGCCGTTATTATGGAATGCATCTCATAACTTCTGAACTGGTCCAAACTTGAGGAGTCCGCTAGCATTAATTTCAGTGGCTGAAGAGGAGCATCCTCTGAGTTTACCAACGGTAGCTGATTAGCCCGCCGGTTAGCCCTGTTAGCTTCTGAGGCCTACACCGCTAACATGCTACTTACAGTTCTGCCAGCAGGGTAATTTCATGGTAGGTCCTCTGTAGGAGAAATTCAATCAGCAGGCTCAGTCGGACCCCCTGTGTTGCTGGGGCCCCGGGTGGTGGTGGCTGTGGACCCGAGACAACCGGACCTCCGAGCGGGACGAGTTGCCCATCTGACCCAATCTGCACCGGAGCCATTTTACAATGACGATACAGACCAGTTAGCTACGGCGATGCACACCCAGCGCCACAACGAAAAATTGTCGAGTTGTAGGAGCTAACTCTTTGAAAAAAGATTTTATTCGTTGTCTCACAACATTTCTTTCACGAGACGAGTTTCTCGGCATAGACTCGGTTTCTTCGCTCAGTTGTAAACTCGGCAAAGATAACAAATTTGGTAACTCATTAAGGAGAAGACTCAACGCCGCTCAGCCGCCATCTTTGCTGCCGGGACTCTTGAACGTAGACCGGTGGAATGGAAAACCCAGACCGGCGCATCGAGGAGCAGGAGTCACGAACGTCTCTTCATCACGCCTGCTGATTCATTTTATCGATTGACTTATTTGTTTTGGAAGCAATCCTTAAAAAGTGAGAAATGCCGTCACACCTAGCTAGATCCTAAATTGGCAAACCTCAAAGTTGTTAGAAATAAATTAGATTTATTAAGTAACTGAAAATAAAAGGAGGAAATCCTTCTATTTGTGATGGTGGACCCATGAAATGTTTCTGCAGGGGAAACGACTTCAGTGATTATCAAAATTGCTGCCAATTAATGTTTTGTCAGTCAATTAATCAGCTAACCACCTTAGCTGCACTTGTGCATTTCCATTGTTCTGTTTAGAAAAAAAAATGATAAAGTAACAAGTAAAGATAAGATAACACTTTATTAATTAGGGTGTTACAGGCAGTAGCAATAGTATCAGGAATATATAAAAGGAGATAGAAGGGAATAAAATACAAGTTAGGAAATGAAACATCAACTATTTATATGGGCATTCTATACAAATAAGAGAGGGGGCATTGAAAATTAATGTTGCTAGAGAAGAAGAAAAGACTCAAGTAAGTGGTTCTTCCTGAAATTTGTACTTAAGAACTGCATTTGAGTAAATGTACTTAGTATCATTCCTCCACTGGCATGCAGAGTAAACTAACGTGTTGAAATTACAGTATGGATTATCAGTAAAATGAGAGAGAGGCGGCAGATAATGGATCACTGAGGACATTAAACACCTTCCCGGTGCCACCCAGACAGATTAGACCAGAGTCAACTGTTTTGCAAAGATTTGTTTCTATATACTATTGCCTTTCTTAATCAAATCTATCTTGAAAAGCATTTCAATAAATTGATTTGATCAATTGGTTAGGATGTCTGAATATATTAATCATTGTTGTTTCTACCAGCAGTTTGTTTAGAGGTCAAAGCTGATCTATACTTCTATTTACCGTTATGTCTCCCCACCTACAGGCAGCTAAACTCCTATAGGACTTCTTTGTGAAACAGACATGATTAATATAATGAAGATAATGTATTTCAGTCATGTCAGGGCACTCCTTGTTTAGACCACGGCAAATCACAGGAGATGTAAGGATATCAGTTGTCTTCCTGTTTAGTATTTCCCATAATCCTTCTACGTAGACTCTCCATTTTAAAGAGATGTGGAGGACACACTGTGGAGAAACATCATAATGAAATGCATAGATGGGAAAGACCCATAATCATATATATACAGTAAGTCATACCACGATTTGAGCTGTATTTTCTAGTATCGGATTTACTAATTTCCTTTCCTTTTGGAGATATAATCCAAGTGGTGTATTTGGTCAAGACTATGTCTTAAGGAATTTGTGTATTAGCTCTTAAACTGTCACTTTAACAGATACATGAAGTTAGCAATGTTGCAGACTCATGTCTGAAATGGGGGTCATATTGCTCCTAGGCAAGAAAAGACTGACAAACAATGCAATAGTATAAAAAAATGAGTCTAAGAAACAGATTTTGAATTCATATACAAGTGAGATTAAAATATTCTATCATGCCCCAATGCTGTCATGTGAACTGGTTATAGATTAGATGTGAAGCTATACAGTATCTACAAAAAATCAAACTCTTCTACATTGTAGTAGCATCACTCCAGACAGTAACCACCTTTGTAAAACACCTCTTTTTTGTGATTGCTTAGGTGTTGATTTAGCTCGACAGTGAATATTGAGGCTTTAGTTTATGGTGTTGTATCTTTGAATAACTGACCTTAAACCAGCTCCACTGGATCATTATTTGGCTGCCCACAATCTAAACTGAAGCCAAACATTTGAAATTAAATTGAGTTTATTGTAGAATTTCTCTTTTTCTGGTCAGTGCTTTTTCAACTATAAGGTGGGTCTCTGCTGAGTAATTAGAGTGCAGTAACGCAAGTGCGGGGTGAATCCTTGGCTGACTCATCCAAAGAATTGCATTGATTACGAGCTTGGTATCTTGTTTATGGACATGCCTGTAAGGTCCATTGGATTAATGAGGAAACAAGCCTGTGAGATTTGTTCTCTGTTTATCACAGGAGGTCACAGAAAGCAGAAGGTAAACCTAACCAGGAGCAAACACCTGACAATCCTAATAAAATCACATGGCCCTACTCCTCTGGGGCTCAAGACCCCCATCAAAACCCAAAACCTCTCTGTCAATTGGAAATTTGACTGCTATAACAGTGAGAAAAATGGCAACGCATGCTACTACTAAACTACAATATCAACTGACATGATAGGTCTGTAGGGTGTGTCCTACTTTATTACCTAATTTTGATGCTTGCCCTGTTTCAGAATGTAGTTGTAAGAACGCCTTTATTGCACTTAAATTGGCAAATTAATTTGGGTTTGATCAAATTACCACACAACAAATTTGGGCCTGTGAATTATTCCATGGGGCCCACCAGCAGCCACACTGATATCCATACTGATATCCATTGTCTTTATGTTACTCAGGTGGCTTTAGCTATAAACAAAAATAAAATCAAATAAACTTTATTTTAACATAAGGAGAGGACTGTGAATTTTTTATCCCCCATCTCTTACGTTGAAATGTCTTTCTGAAAGGATCTCATAATGGCCAATATGGACAAGAGGAATGATTGCAGCAAGACAAACCTGTTTCAGTGTCTATGTAGGCAAGTGTCCTGCAATCTTTTCACAAAGAGCTGAAGCGTTAGTTTGTGTGTACAGATGAATTTGTCTACAATCAGATTTTAATGAAAGCATTATCTATTCGTTTATGACCACCCCGTGCGACAGGAGGCGATATAGTCCAGCGCGTCTGGTTCCTCGTTTTTTTTTTTTCGCCAGGTTTTAATCAAACTACGGTTTGGACGCCGCTGCTGGAACCGGAGTCATTGATCAGAATTGAGAAGGGGTTTTATGCCCTTTCCATTTAACGTGTGTTGTGTTTGCTGAGTCTGTCCGTTGCGGCGCAAACTAGCTCATAAACAACGCTAACTGTTGGGAGTTCACACAGTCTTCTGGCCCGTTTTTCTGAGCAGCATTTGTGTCCGACTGCGCTTCCGCCATGTTGAACTGATTCAAGTTGTGAGTGACTGCTGGGACCGAAGTGACAAGCCCCAGAAATCGGACGAGATAGAGTTAGGGGGCTGTTACCGCGCCGGTGACGCAGGAAAAACACCCAGAAGCAGAGGAAAAAAAACGTAGGAATTAGATCTTTCTAGTAACAGGTTTGTGTCCAGCGAAACGGTCACCGATATAGGCCACGTTTATGTAATATACGACGACACCATCGTTCAAGGCTGGACGTAGCCCGTGAATAGAGGGGGAAGTCATATCAAATTCCTGGTGAGTTGTTAGCTAACTAGCGCGATACCCTGGCTGGTGATTGTTAGCTGGCTACTGCTAGTATTAGCGTCAGCTGGTGGTGGATGCAAGGTAACATTACTGCATTTGGTTTACGTGTGTTATTCATTAGCAGTCGGGTTTTTCTCTGTTAGCTACTGCTTATTGCATCTTTGACAATGTCAACGCGATTAAACTGCAATTCATGGTCTTAACAGTACGTGTAGTCTGATTAGCTTATCCCGCTAGATACATCAACTCCAAGCTAGCGCTAGCTACCCGCAAATAGTACTCGACACTGTCTACAGACTGAGAAGGAACATTTCCTTTAAACGTCTCATGTTTACAAGTTACTGGAATAGGGTTATCCTCTACACACATTTTTTTTTATTTCTTATGGACACCAGTTTTATAAAAGCCACCTTGCAGTTAGCATTTTATATCAGTTGTGCTCCCAATGTCTTATTTTCAGTTTCTTTTGGCAAGTTATAACTTGGCGTTAGACGATACAGGACAGAACCCTCACTCACTAAATTTCAGGAAATAGACGACTCCCCTGTCAGTAACATTCTACGCTATCTAAGGTAGCTAGCTAGGTTATCGTATTTTGAACGCTGAAATGGCTGCAAAGTGACGTTAAGTTTAATTGTAGTGCTCGTTTAATAGATGGAAAAACAAGTTACTTGTCGAGCCATATCAGCAAGCCGCTTGTCAAAATAGAAACGTTAACGCTAGCTAAATGCACGAAAGATAGCTAGCATTAACTAGCTAGGACAGCTAACATTAACTTTTATCTAGATTGCTCCTCGTTAGCACGTTAGCACGACCGATGTTCATTGTAAATGGCGTTACAGCAACATGGTTGGTTAACAATAACGCCGGGGAAAGTGATGCTAGATCGATATTGATTTTAGTTATTAACCAAACTCTCTGTGTGCTTCAGCTCCTCTGTGAGGTAGAAAGGGTTTGTTTGGGTAATCATAACGTCAGGCCTGATCGAATATTGAGGCCTGTGTGTCTCAGCGCAATGGGCTTTGGACGACAAGGCCGTCACTGCTCCGCTGTCTGGGCGGATCGCCTTGCAGGCTAACCGAACGTTAGTTGCCGCAGCTAGCTAGCAGCAGGCGTTAACTAACTAAACCACCAGCTGTTAACGGTTGTTGACGGCGCTAGTTTGTAATGATGGTTACGTAATGTCACCGTGTACTTTATATGCATCTGGACTGTCTAATTTTGAAGATACTCTAAGGCAAAACACCTAATGTTACATGGCTGATTTCCCCGTCTGTAGGATATATATTTTTTAATAACACTATTAGCTAGTGTTAACGTTTCAAAGCCGGTTCAGTCCAAAAGGCCGCACTTGCACCTAGCTTAGCTCCCTGCTTAATAGTGTCTGTTAATAACCTGTGTCTGACTTTTTCGACACTGTTGATAGAACAGAACCTCTTTTTGTGCGTCATGAAAGTAACCTACCCTATCCCCCCACTCCATTAGTAAATGGTTTGAAACTGAGTGGTTTCACAGTTAGTAGCTTATTATACATGATGTGACATTTCGTTCTCAGCATGCCAGATTTTGCCAGTAATAATGACTGTAATGTAGTGTGCTGTCTGTGATGACAGCTGCAACCCAAATTGCTGATGCTGAAGCAGATGTCAGTGGCCACCTGTAAAATGGGAAATAATCAAGTTTCACTACCCTTAAATTAAGAAAAAAAAACAAAACGGTAATGGTAGATAAACCAAACGTGTTTTAACTGTTAGCTGTTTCACCCAATTCATATCTCATTAAGGATTGAATTAAACAGATTCATGGTAACCAAAAGTCAAATCAGCAGCTTTAGGACAGCCATGTTAACTTATTATAAGGTACATACTTGTTAGATGTACTGTTGTTTTTACTAGTCATTCTTGTCCAAGACAGCAGAACAGGCCCAGTTATGGTTCGTAAGGATGTTTATGTTCTCATGTTGTGGGTCATGTCTAATTTCATTTTTCTATAATGTGCATTCAACATGCTACTTTAATTCTGTTCTAATTTCCAGTCATTTGTTGATCTGGTAAAAACTATTGATGTTTCTGAGCATAAGACAGTGGAGATGGGATTTAAGAGAAATTGCAATCGTAATGACTCATGAACTCATGTCCATTAGAGCTTGGTTTTACAACAGACATTGTCATTGCCAACTTCACTGAAGCTTTCAGCTGATTAAACAGCATAGATGATGTCTTACCTTTTCTTTTCTTTCTTTTTTTTGTATTTTGTCTAAGCACCATCAAGTCATGTTCCCTTAAATTTATGATGCCCTGCACCTCATTAACTTTGATCATAGGAATTGCTGTGGAAGAGGGTTCTGCCTTCATTGCCAGTTTATAAAACTTGCATAATAACCCTTCCCCATGTTCAATTGGAAAATAAGTTTTAAACAGCATTCATTCTGAGTCAATATATAGTCTAAATGATAATTTTAATGACTGGAAACCTCAAAGGTGTGGTGTTTATTGCTTTGACCGAGGTGCAGAATATAATTGGCAAAGAACATAGTATATCCTGTCCTTTGACATTGAATTTGGAAATGTTGCATTAAACTTTTCTGCTACTGATATGAAGGCATGTGTGCTAATGTATTGGTGTCAAAATGTCACAGCAGTTCAATCATTATACATTTATCCTGGCCAAAAATGTCTTTTTGTACATGAGGCTGCAACTATTCTAAAACATTATTAACACATTCTATTACTTTTATTTCTGCACCTTTTTGAATGCTTATTTAATAGTTGTACCGCACTCATGCAAGATAATTGCTGATATCTGGCAATTTCCTGACATCACTAGAAAGAAGTCAGATGGGAAAGACAATTTGTGCAATTAGATAATCATGCAGGTTTCCTTTTTCTTTTCTTTTTTTTCTTTTTTTTTGGCATTTTGCCATTATTTCATGGTCATAGTGTGTAGATAGCCAAGAAATGGGGTTTGATAGAGGCCGGGGTATGACATGCAACGCTTATCGATTCTGGTTTTTGGCTATTTTTGAATCGTATTCTTTATGGGGAGGTGTCAAAACAGGTCACATGCGTATTTCACTTGATAAGCAACTATTTCGATAAGTCATTTTTCACGTTTCATTGTTCGAGTTTCAGAAATACGAAGATTTGCTGCTTTTCAATATATTTTGATAATTTTAGGTTATACTTTTGGTTAGACATAACAAGCATTGTGAAGGTGTTGCTTTGGATTCTGGGTAATTGTGACAGCATTTCTCACCACTTTCAGAATTTTACAAAAATAATTAGTTGATTAATGGAGAAGATAAAGTGTTAATACCCCAGTAATAATCTAGTGTTATAGTAGTAGTTTAAAAGTCAGGGGGGCAATTTTTTTCTGCATTGAATACATAAGAACTTACTTCATGCTATAAGGGGTAGTTAAGTTACTTTAGTCAACTGTAACATGATTATTTAAGTGTAATAGTCAGTAAAAGGATCATGTAGGTTTTAAACAAATCTCTAGATTTGACAGACGTATTTGGAATAGAAATTGAATGCAAACGGTCTTACCCAAACTGCCTGTGTTAAACATCTTTCACGGGTTACAGACCAATTTACTGGCTTAACTTTGACCTGTAGTACTTACCACAGTTACATGTGCACACAGTTTTCTTATGCAGCGAGGGAGTGTTACATACCTACAAATAAAGTGAGTTAGATCATCTGGCTGAGCTGTTAGCTTGTTTGAAACAGTCTGGCCCCTTGGGATTCTTGCCCCATCGAACTGTAGCATGTAGCAATGTCATCATTTCCCAGATCATAGCACTTCACTTCACCAGCACTATTTTATTATAATCGATAAAAATAATGGCCAAAACAGCAATAATTAAATAAATAAAACAAGTTGCAGTTAACAGAGCCCGTGAAGACTAAGGTAATCAGAAAAAGTATGACAGTGTTCAGAGACTGTTCTGAGGTGTCTTATTATTGTGGTAATTATCGCTCTTCTCACAAATTAGCACAGTTAATCAGGCACAGATCAGAATTTGATGATATGCATTACTGATGACTAAGTCTGTATTATTTCAATACAACGGTCAAAAAACAAAGTAAATGTAAAACTGTGCTTTCACTTCACAATCCATCATAGATCGATTCAGGCAGGCAGTGTGCTCTCACTACTTGTTCATTCCGACTGTTTGTGGGCCTCTGTTAGCATGATGTGACAGAATTTCAGGATTAATATTACTTTTGGGGTGTCTCAGAGTATGCTATGTCCCAAGGGTTGGCCAAAGTTCAAGACATTCAGTCTTGCAGCTGCTGTGTCAATGAATGAAGTGACATGAGATGCAATAAGTTTGAGATAGCATGGTTGTTGTTCGGTTTGGTGAATTGGTGTAGAGACTGACCACTGCAGTGTTTCTGGTTTGGCAAATTTGAAAGATGTAAAAAATGTCTGTCAGTAATATCAGCTGACCTATAAAGCTTCTCTGTGATAATTTACAGGAGCATTAAGGTGTGAGACACATATCAAGAATTGTGGATGTAAGATGACGCTGTTGTAATGACTCAGGAACAGATCTTTGGTGTGCCACTGGATACTCTGAATCTGATTTAAAACAGTGACACATATCAGCCTTCCGAAGACTGACTTGAGCATCCTAATTCATAACACATCAAATTGGTTATTGATCACAGAACTTTTGTGATGTAGCTTACCAGAGAAAGTAGCTCCCAACAAGATGATTTAGATGGTAATTTCTGCAGAAGTTTATGACCACCTAACCTCTTTTGCTTGTGTAGTACAAGTAACTTAACCAGCCTGCTGATTATTCTGACCTTTACTCCTTCTCCCCTGCCCCAGGTTATGCAATGGTCTCAGCGGCACATCCAGATCTCCAGGTGCTTGTGTCCCTCTCTGGTGTGTTCGGGCTCTCTTCCCTCTGCTCTACAGCTGAGGTGGCTGTGATTTCCCTCCTGGCCAGCGCTCCCTAAGAGGCCAAGATTGCCAAGATCTGCCCTGTGGCGAGCATGACGGCCACCACGCGTGGCTCTCCGGTGGGGGGCAATGACAGTCAGGGCCAGGGCCAGGCACCTGATGCTCAGAGCCAACCCCCACTGCCACAGAACCAGGTCAGCATCATTTTTAACATTGGACCTTTACTTTTACTTTCTGTCTGTGTATTTTGTGCTTTGAATATTTCTAATATTGTCTGCCTACTGATATTGGCTGGCTTCTGCTTTCTTGTATGTGTAATCTTGTATTTCTTTTAAATGATGATATGCATTACACATCCTTTCTGACAGGAGACACATGTAATTAAATTAACCTCTGAAGGGAGAGTGAACGGAGTGTGGTTTGATAGCTCTCTTTTTGTCAGTCCAGACACTGCAGCACAGTTTTTTTGAACAGATAATGCTCGTACCTAACACACATAGATGCCAAAGGGGACGAAAAGGGAGGGGAAGAGGGAGCGGAAAAGAGGGAGAAAGAGAGTGAAGGCAAGGCATCAATGAACAGAGCCTCCTGAGTGATGGATAAAGGATGAGTGTGTATGTGCACGCGCACACACACACACATGTGTGTGCGGGCCTGTGTTGGTTAGAGATGAGCCGTGGTGAGACGTGAGAGGCAAGCTGCCTATGTAGGTCAGCCAAGCAGAAGGAGCCTTCACCACACACCCCCACATTTCATTTTTCTCAGTTGTGCATCTCTCTCGATTATGTGTATCCCTCTTTTACTCTCTCATCCACAGCTGCTCACACCACCACTGATGTTCATACTCACTCGTTAGACGGGGAAAGAAATGAAGAAGGGAATGGTCACATTGGTGCTTAAATGCACATTTATAGATGCACATCATTGCCTTTGTTTCTCAGACACTCTTCCTTCCAAAATTTCTGTTTGATAGTGCCGTACAGAGATACGCCCACATACTAACACATTTATAATTCTAACACAACCTTGTCAGTCCTCACATTTTTTTTTCTCTAGGTAGATAAGGATGAAAAGAGCATTTCTTTGTATGCCAGATACTATGATTATAATGACTTGAATGGCTCTATGGAAAGGCCTTTCAGGAGAGACACCTGCTTCTTTATGCCTACATGCATATTCACTTAGTGACAACAACAATACAAACCCTACCCTATACAGGAAGTGGGCCTTGGCTTTCCATTGGTATATGTCACTGTAGACACAAATGTATACTGCATAGCAGCAAGTGAGGTTTGAGCCTTGCTTTGCAGGTCAACAAGGGAGTTCCATGTGGATCTTGCACTTTATTTATTTGTTTGGTTGATTAGTATCACCTACATAAAGCCAGGCCTATTTCTGATCTTTTGTTTGTATACTCTGGGGCCACCAATGATCAAAAATTCCCCAATGGACGCCATCAAAACACTGCATTTGTACAAGCTTGATTGTGAGTGACCAGATGAGCAAACAAATGAATTAAAATGCAGTTTCAGTTCATGATATGACAACAATGTCTGAAAATAGTGGTTGCTTTGATACTATGTCAGCATTTCTCCTCATGTGTTAAAATGATAGTGTTGGTTGAAAACTGCATTTGAACTTGATGTCTGGTCATGCTAGAGATGAAACAAAGCTGTCAAAATCCCTTTTTCGGTCTTCTAATTTATAGCTAAGTCACATTTTATCATTCATATTTAAATGGACACAAAATCAAAACAGATTTCTGCATGGTTTAGAGGTTTAATACAATCCTGATTTAAAAAAAAAGTTGGGACACTGGGACATAAATAGAATGCAATGATTTGCAAATCCTTTTTAACATATTGTCAATTGAAAATGGTACAAAGACAATACATTTAATGTTATATGTCACCAGCTTCATTATTTTTTATAAATATATTCCTATTCTGAATTTGATACAGCAACATGTTTCAAACAAGTTGGGACAGGAGCAACAAAAGGCTGGGAAAGTTATATAGTTAATGCAACTATCGTCTTTAAAAAGACATTTTCCCTTTGCTTTCCCCTGAGTGTCGAAGAATGGTCAAATAGTTCCAAGTGAATATCAAATACTGGTTTTGCTTGAAATGCCCATCCACAGTAAAAAGGTTAATTTTCAACAGGTGCTAGTATCATGATTGGTCATGAAAGGGGAATCCTCCAAAAACTCTGTTGTTCAGAAGCAAGGGTGGAGCGAGGTTCACCACGTTGTGAACACATGATTGTATAAAGGAGATTACTACATGGGCTGAGAGACACACTGTAAAACTGTTGTTGGTAAATACAGTTTGTTTGCAAATAATTGCATTCTGTTTTTACTGATGTTTTGCACAATGTCCCAACCTCTCTGGAATCAGGGTTTTTTAAATGCCATATAACCGTGACGCTCAGGCAGAACCTTTGTCTCATGTCATGACCCATGCTGGCTTGCCCCGTGTTTTCTGTCTCTCTAAACTGTCATAGTATCAAAAAGGAAAAAGAAGTGCAGATAATTTTGGTAACAACATGGCTATTAGTGTATCTCTTGCCTCAGGCCAAACTTTACATTTTCACCCCCACAGTTGTTCAGAAATTGACAGCAACAAAGTTGTCTGTTTTATGTGTTCTGGTGTGTAATGAGCATTACAGCCGATAGTAACTTTGCCATCACCATAGACTTGTGTTTATTTATAAATCATTACTGAAGATTATTGTTATAAAAAGCAACCAGAAAGTTATACATGTCAGTTACGTTGCATTGTCCAGGTATTTCAAATAAATTGCACTTTGCAGGTGTTCATATTTTTCTGTCTCAGTACTACATAAAGGATGCACAGGGGCTTTATTTTTATATCTGTTTTGGATTCTGAAGGATTGAATCTAGTCAGCTGGAGGCTTGGATTTTGTCTTTGGTCTGACATAGTATTACTGTAAAATTTTGGTTGAATGTTACAGCCACATAGATCAATAAGCATCCTATGAATTTTGATTGTCTGGTTTTTCTAGACATCATCTCCGAACTCATCTAATGAGAACTCTCCAGTGAGCCCACCAGATGAGCAGGGCCAGGGGGATGGACCCCCTCAGCTGGAAGAGGAGGAGCCCGCCTTTCCTCACACTGACCTAGCCAAGCTGGATGACATGATCAACAGGTATCAATTCACTTGCCTACACCGAGGCTGCATCGTCATTCACCCCTAATTCAGCACACAAGACACGAACCCTTTATTAGAAATATTGCTGTGCTGCGCTGTTCATCAAAAAGCGCAGGGCAACTTTGCTTGGATTTGCTTGTAAAGTTAAGAGTCAGAAGCCAAATAGCTAACAGTGAGTGAAGGCTGTACAATCAATACGTAAAATACGATGATTAGCAGTTTTAGGTAGTTCAGACAGTTTGTGACAGGTGCAAATTTTTTGAGTCAAGTAAAAACATGTATCTTTGCAGTGACTTTGTAGGTGTTCTTTAAAAATAGTTCGACATTCAGTCTGAACACATCACAACAGTCACATACACAGACAAGGTTTTTAACAGCAGGGTAAACTGAGCTCTTTGGGGTCGGGGGAAGGTAGACACTATCCATGCAACATTGTCCCTTTTACATTCGTATGGTGGTTTGTCTGTTAATGTTTTTTTCCTCTAACTTCCAGGCCTCGTTGGGTCGTTCCAGTTTTGCCAAAAGGGGAGTTAGAAGTCCTCTTGGAAGCTGCTATAGACCTGAGTAAAAAAGGTAGGAATATACAATATGTTCTTTAGTGTCTATGGAGATGCTCTGTATCATTCACATCCTACAGCTGTTGCTTTTAAAGCAGCTTGAAGCCTGATCATGTAGTGCAGATTGTTTATCATCACATTTTCAAGTGTGTGGAGTATTTTTTCGATTATTTAATGAAAACTGATTATAGTTTGGACCATAGTCTAAAAAATAGAAAATAGTGAGTAATGGAGTGTGGTCGTCTATTAGTCACCACAACCAACAGTCCAAAAGATTTTCAGTTTACAGTGACATAAAACAGAAAGCAAAAGTGTTTACCTTTGAGAAGCTGGAAGCAGCAAATGCTTGTGTTTAAAAAACAAAACAAAACAGGAATTTCTGTCAATTCAATAATAATTTAATGATTGAACATTTCACCACCAAAATCAAGGCTCTTTCCATATGATTCTTCTCTCTGTTCCCAGGCTGTAAAAACTGACCAAAAACACATGGGTTCACACCATTTGAACATGTTTCTCTGAAGCATGCCCATAAGAGGTCGAGCCAATACAACGGAAGGCATAATACTTGTACAAGTATATTTATTTCAACAAAAACATGTTTTTTAAAAGCTGTACATACCTGCATTATAAACAAATTATTGAATTATTTGCTCATATCAGCTTGACCTACATCACATTTCCAATGAATGAAAGTAACGCTGTGCAGAGTTTCCAGTTGGTTCAGGTCCATGTGTCTGAGAAGATTTTCTTCAACAGGACAAACAGGAGAATTTCATCTTATTAAACTGAACAGGGCTCAGAAGGTAGCCCCAGTTTCAAAACCACAGCAGAATTTCTCCTGCCCAGACCATTTGTAACTTGAAACCTTTATGAGTGAATCTAAATATTGCGACAATTAAAGATACTGGATATATAATTCTCTGCACATTATATATGAATAGCATGGTATTATGTGATGGATGTCTTTCCTTGCAGGACTGGATGTGAAGTGTGAGGCATGTCAGAGGTTTTTCAGGGATGGTCTGACCATCTCCTTCACAAAGATCCTGACAGACGAGGCTGTCAGTGGCTGGAAGTTTGAGATCCATGTGAGTTTCCATCGCTGCATTGTATTTTGGTACTGAAAAAGCTTCTGTAAAGGTCCAAAATGTAGGATTTAGTGGCATCTAACATTGAGTTTGCAGGTTCCAAACAACTGAATTTCCATTTCTGCCAGTAGAACCCCCAAAATCCTACACGCTGGACATTTAAGCCAAGGAATCAGTGTGAACATTAATAACCAATCCATAATACATTTACAACTTAAGTTTTTGTGAAAGAGAATGTGGCTGGTGTATGTGAGGCATATACAAGCTCAGTTTTAGAGGTAAAGACTTACCCGATAACAGATGCACGTTGTTGAAATTCGACCCCACTTTCGGCTCTCACAGAACTGCTCTGTAGCGGTTTAAATGGAAGGGATCAAATGTGTTTTGAAAGGTTGATAAAAATCTTTATTATTGTCAGGTGGCATGACTCCGCATATTCATCTTAGCCGTATTTATTCTTTTCCATCTTTGCCCTTCTCTCATTGGACGCTTGTATTGTTCAGATTGAGTCTTGCATGTAAATTGAGTTTTTTCTTTGGTTTACAAAGAGCTGAGGGAAAGAGGCAATGCCAGCAGTGATCAATGATCTTTTTGTTGGAAGTAGCTGAGGCCGGCTGTTGTGTTGTATTAGGGAGATTGATCTCTCGAACCTTTTCACGGTAAACCAGTGAGACAGACAAGGACGTAAAGAGCAAAATGTCTTTATTTCTCCTGTCATCCTTAAAATAATTATTGACTTTCATATCCTGATGCTGCTTTTGTTATTCTCACCTGGAGGCCACCAGATTCTTGTAAACGACATGACTGACATCTCTGAAAGATCTTTGGAATGCTGTGATGAGTCAGTCCCATATTGATTACTCTTATCTAGTTCCCTCAGATCTGTGAACGAGTCAGTAGTCGTCCACAAAGGGCAGTCAATATGTCATTTTATTAACGTTACAATTAGCAGGCCAACACTTAATGTGTATTTGTGTGGAAATAGTTTTCACATCGAATATGTTGATGTCAGATACTGGCACAGCCACCAACATATAAGCCCGAGGACTAAAACATGAGACTTGACTGGTAGTCTTGTTTTAGTCTGTAGTTGCTGCTCAGTCCAGGCCTGCTTGACTGCAGGGTAACAGAGCAGAATCCAGGAACAATATAGTATTTCTCATATTTCCAGGTACTATGTATTTAATGTAAATGTATCAGGCGAAGGCTATGTGTGGATTTTCAGATAGAAATTAATTATTAATCATTAATGTTATTAAACCAGAAGTGGATGCCAGCATTCCAGAGCAAGGATTTTCCAGTTACCCTTGAAATTCTCTTTCTCATCCACTTTTGTTTTAATAATCTGTGTCTTATATTCATAGGCTTAAAATGTTTTTTTTTTTCTACTCGCAAACCTTGTTTCACAGAGGTGCATCATCAATAACACACACCGGTTGGTGGAGCTGTGTGTGGCCAAGCTCTCTCAGGACTGGTTCCCTCTACTGGAGCTGCTGGCCATGGCCACCAACCCTCACTGCAAGTTCCACATCTACAATGGCACACGGCCCTCCGAGACTGTCCCCGCTGGAGCACAGCTGGCCGACGATGAGCTCTTCGCCCGACCACCAGACCCACGCTCTCCTAAGGTGAATCACCACTGCAACAGTTGACCAAACATGTATGCTTGATGTGAGGTTCACCAAGTTTTGAAGTCAGTCATAGACTCTTTCATCCTTTCAGATGACCAGGTTTGAACTGTCCTGAAAACAGACTGTTTTGTGTACTGCCCCACATTCTGTGATCAGCCAAATGTTCATATTACACTTACGATAGTTAAGATTGTGTATGAAGTTACTCATTTATTTCTCTTATATAATACGTGGTGAGACTGTAGAAAATTGAAAATCATCTCGTCAGGGACAGTCATTCGGAAAACAGGCTGTTTCTTCCTCCAGAGGACAGTTGGCCTGTCTTTCTTCCGCCCAGACAGAATCCATGGAGTGGCATTTTCGTCTCACCCTAAGGGCCTTTCATGAAACAAAGAGAATCCCTCTCTGGAGTCGCCTGATAATGAAAAATATGGCACTCAGAGTCCATAAGACACTTAGTGCTTGTCTCAGAAAGCAGATTGTATAAAAGAGAAGGTGGATACACCAGAGACTAGGAATTTTACAGTGAAAGAGTGATGAATACAGCGTGGGCATGGGGTCAGTGTGAACAGCACTGCAGCACTGCTCGCCTGTCTGCCTCTGCTGGCAGGGGCCCAGGTCTACTTAGGGTTCCACAGTCCAACTATGAAGTCAGATTTGCTCCTGTTTTGTTTTTTTAGGGTTGAAATCTAATCAGTAAGTCCTAAATATTGAACTACAACACAAACTTTTTATTATCTTTAAGTTATTTGTTGGCCTAGAAGAAGCAGTTAAATATCTGCTCAGGTCGCCCAGCTGTCACATGCCTCTCCCAGCCCCCCTCTAATACTGTGTCTCTGCCTCCATGCCTTGGATCTCTTTCTTATATGAGGAGAAAGAAATGCAAGAAAATATTGTTTTTCAAGTTTGTAATTGTGGACTTAGTCGGAGGATAAAAACCAGGAAATATTTACATTTATCTGAGGAAATGAACGTCTGTTATAATCCCAACATAAAATCTCTTTTAAATGGACATGGAGGACAATTTGTGAAACCATCTCCCAGTCAACGGATTAAGGTAATTTCTTCAATGTGTTTTTCTCTTGTTCTTTTTTTATGACAGGGCTGGTTGGTGGACTTAATAAACAAATTTGGCACGTTAAACGGGTTTCAAATGTTGCACGATCGCTTCATGAGCGGCCAAGCACTGAACGTCCAGATCATCGCTGCACTTATCAAGTGAGCTACTATTCAATGAAAATGCCCAGTATTCTCCAACATGTCAATGGGCTTCCTTAACATTTTATGGGCTGAGTGTAATGTTGATGTTCTTACAGGTTTGTGTGAGCTGACTTTGTGTTCTCTTGTGTTCCAGGCCTTTTGGCCAGTGTTATGAGTTCCTCACATTGCACACGGTAAAGAAGTACTTCCTTCCAGTCATCGAGATGGTTCCTCAGTTTCTAGAGAATCTCACAGATGAGGAGTTGAAGAAAGAGGCCAAGAATGAAGCCAAAAACGACGCACTGTCCATGATAATCAAGTCTCTGAAGAATCTGGCTTCTCGCGTACCAGGGCAGGAGGAGACCGTGAAGAATTTAGAGATTTTTAGGTTAAAAATGATTCTTAGGTGAGTATCATCTCATCAGAGTTAGGACTATTTCGGTGCAATTATCATGATACTGGACACATTTAAA
The DNA here is from genome assembly GCA_037975065.1 of Chaetodon trifasciatus. NCBI lineage: Eukaryota > Metazoa > Chordata > Actinopteri > Chaetodontiformes > Chaetodontidae > Chaetodon > Chaetodon trifasciatus. The sequence continues at coordinate 15,955,952 of JBBMOE010000006.1, forward strand.
TTGATTTCATGCAAATGAAATCATCTCTCATTTTTTGTTGCCAGGTTATTGCAAATTTCTTCTTTTAATGGCAAAATGAATGCACTAAATGAAGTGAACAAGGTGATCTCCAGTGTGTCCTACTACACTCATCGACATAATCCTGAAGAGGAGGAATGGCTGACTGCAGAGCGCATGGCGGTAAGATCGGATCAGCCCTTAACTTTTGTACTTTGCATCAAAGATTTCTCTGTATCTAAAATCCTGTTCGGTTTTCTGTGTCTCCTTATTCTACCTCAGGAGTGGATCCAGCAGAACCACATCCTGTCCATTGTGCTGAGGGACAGTTTGCACCAGCCGCAGTACGTAGAGAAACTGGAGAAGATCCTTCGCTTTGTTATCAAAGAGAAAGCGCTTACAATGCAGGATCTGGACAACATCTGGGCTGCACAGGTACAATGCACCTCACAATATATTCAGTACAAATGGCCAGTGCGAGTTCAAAGTTACTTTAAGATCATCTGATATGACACAAAGCAAGCTAAGCCAGCAGAGGTTGGGTGGTGTTCTGGAGTTTTGTATTTACCTCATGCGACATCCCAGAAATGATGTCAGTTGTTGCTGTTCATTTTATGGTCTGATTATGCGGATATATGATATTGAGCGTTGGTGTATTTTATTTGGATCAAAACAGGCAAAATTGGATTAGGTCTTCAACAGATGCCATCTTCTTCAGAATACAATACAGCACTGCTGCTTGAGTGATTGTGAGATGACATAAGACAACGTGGCTAAAGTGTGTGGTTCTGCGGTTTTGTGCTGCACTGGACAAACTTGGAGTTTTTTAGAAAGCTAAATGGAAATATCCTGGGGTTATTTTAGTTAATATTGTACGTTTTGGACTGTGCAGCAGTTGAACATTCATGTATTTTTCCAGGCAGGTTTTTCATCATTACCACATTTTCAAGAAACATTGCAAACAATTACATCAGTCAAGTTTTCTTGCCCAGTTATGTTTTTAGACTGGAAATGATCCTCATCATCTGCTTTTCACCAGAAACTGAGCTGATGCTGCTAGTGTTACTGACCATGGCAGTACAGGCTGTGCCTGTATGGTGTGATCACAACACACACTCCTGTAGATTTGGCTCTAGTCTTATGTACAGTGAAAATGGAGTAGGGACTTCCGGTTCAACTTAACCTACTTCTAAGCTGCATGGAGAAGGGAAATAGTTTGAAGAGGTCAAAATTCCATATATAGTATAAAGAAAGACGTAACTGTGACAGCAACACTTTTCAGGTTGGTCATAGGGGTCAGATGAGGACTCATCAGATGGCCCTGATAAAAAGCCAAAGCCTTCGTCTCACAAAGTGTTCTTTATACTGCAGGCATTGCTGGAGTTTTGACCTCGCTACACCAAGAGTAGAGCAATATAACATTAATATTAAACAGTATTCTTTTTGCATTTGTTTTCAGAACAACATCCAAATAGACTAGATGGTACAAATCATGGCTCACTTCCCTTTAACTGAAACACACCTGCAGTTGTGCATTGCAAACAAAAAGCTGGTTGCTGCAAAAAGTACATGGCCTTGCTGTTTATGTCCAGTTGTGCGCATTACAACTGCAGCACATCCCTGACACTGCTCAGACATGGCAGACATTCAAGGTATTTTGTTAACCAAACAATCGGGTTGTTGTATCTGTGTATCTGCAGGCTGGTAAGCATGAGGCCATTGTGAAGAATGTCCATGACCTCCTGGCCAAGCTGGCGTGGGACTTCTCACCTGAGCAGCTTGATCACCTTTTTGACTGCTTCAAGGTGAGTAAGAGTTTTATTAAGTAGTCACTCAATCACAGATTCTAAAGGGTTTTTGTACACAATACACTGTACCTTTTCATTGGGTCTTGGCTTAATCACACTGCAGCTGAATTGTTGCATCACAACAACACAGTATTGTTTGCACTACTTTAACATGTGGACTTGATTGTTGTTTTTGTGTAGGCAAGCTGGACCAATGCCAGCAAAAAGCAGCGTGAAAAACTGCTGGAGCTTATCCGGCGCTTGGCTGAGGATGATAAGGATGGGGTGATGGCCCACAAGGTCCTGAACCTGCTGTGGAACCTGGCACACAGTGATGATGTGCCTGTAGACATCATGGACCAGGCTCTTAGTGCTCACATCAAGATATTGGATTACAGTTGCTCCCAGGTACATGTCGGGCTGTTATTGATGAATATGTTTCTGGTGAATGTCATGCAAAATAACAGAGGGCTCATTTGACTCAAAAAACTGAGAATGTTTAATTTTCACTCACAGGACAGAGACACACAGAAGATTCAATGGATAGATCGCTTCATAGAAGAGTTACGAACCAATGACAAATGGGTGATCCCTGCCCTGAAGCAAATCAGAGAAATCTGTAGCCTCTTTGGAGAAGCCCCTCAAAACCTTAGGTAAGGTCATGGTAAAAATGAGTTTTATATTACAGCAACATTAACAGGACAATTCTAATGTTGGCAAGTGTGAATATGAAGGAGTATTTGGTGTTGTTTTTAAGTATTTTTTCTGTATTTATTTCCTTTGCACATAATGCATGAACACCCTTAAGAAAAGTAATAAGATGCTTAATATTCATGTATTTGACCAGCTTACATTCATTCAGCATGTCAGCTCCTATGCTTAGTCCCCAAGAGAGTGAATGGCCCAGCAGTTACGTGTCATATCTTTGCAAGATAACATCAGAATTGTCCTTTGCAACTCATCCCAGTGCGCTAATTAACCAACAGGACTGGGCAGTACATACAAAATTTGTACATTTTGTTAAATCCATCTCATGAAATCAAATTTCACTCTCAACTTCCCGATTTTATTTATTTCTGTATGCTCTGAAAAAGAGTGTGGCCTCGAGGCCCCTTCAGTCAAGCATTACAGATGCTTGGCTGTTATTTCTTCAGGCTGAACTGTAACCACTCCGGTCTGTGCCTTAAGTCAGCAGCCATCCAGTTGAAATGCCCACTTCTGTTTACATCTGACTGGCTAGCCATCTGTCAAGTCTGGTAGCTAGCTTGTCAAATAAATGTTTAAAGTTACTCTTTGTGTTTACATGAATGTTTGTTTTTTTAAATCCTAGGCCTTTTTTACAGCAAACATTTTGATTTATGGTAATAGTAAAAACACAGTTATTGCTAAATAACTAATAAATTAGTTGGCTGCACTCTATTCAAAAGTCCCAGTAAGTCATGAGATCAGGAACCAGCATGCACAATACTAAACCCCAGAAGCCAGTGCTGGAATTCAGGCACTGTTATTTTTATTGTTTACGACTGTGCTTCCCACTGTGACATGTCAAAATGTCTTCAACTGAAAAGGCCTGTTTGCTATACGTGATGATGAGAAGCATAGGTTCAGCAAAATTCAAAACCTGTTCTGTTAGTCAATCATGTTCTCAGGTTTTAAAGTTGTCAGGGAACTGTAGCAGTTAAAAAATAGAAATTTTAAATAGAAACTACAGTGCTAACAAACACAAGCATTAATTCAATGTTACCATGGTGAATTTGTGAAATTACTATGAGACTGATTTGAAATGAAATCCTATTGTTCAGCATTAATCATAAATTATTTCATTATGAAGTAGTGTTTCTTTCTAGTCAATGTAGAAAATATGTAGTATACATGCCTGTTGTTTTTCAGAAAGAAAATGCCAATTAACATACAAACGAACTTAGTGGGGTAAGTTGAGAGCTAATTCCAGGGTTCTACCTATTTCTGTGTTACGTCAAGTCTAACTTTCTCTTTGACATGTTAATGATACATACTATATAAAATGTAAATGTCTGCCATGAATCTGCTTAAGCAATCCTTTCTTGGGTTTCATCTCAAATGACTGATTCCTCATCCTGTCTCCTCTTCAAAGTCTTGGACGTGTATTTCAGTGAAGCAAGAGACAAGACTGATATAAGATACTTGTGTTCAGACTAATGGCTAAGCAATGAGCTCTACATTTAGGGTTCTGAGGAACACTAAATTATACCTTCTCTGCTCTTGTTATAAACCTTGGCAACCCATATGCTTATCCATCACATTCTTTGTAGCACTTGACCTTCGGTTTAAGAAATTGGAAATGAGGCTTGAAGAGAGACTAGATCTTAGATCAGTGGGACTACAAGCTGTGGTCACAGGCATGTAATGTAAAATATGTATAACGCAGTTGGCTCTAATAAATGATGAGTGCTTAATAATGATAATCATTAAACCTTGGCATTATGTTTATTTTTAGATTGGTAGGTTTATGTCATATGATTTCGTTATTAAGCAGTTCTAATTAGAACATTTCTTGAGGCGCGTTATTTTTTTATTATTAAATGCAATTTCAAGTTGGATAAAATCAAGGTGTGGTTACTAAAAGCCAAGGCCAAAACATTTATGAGGCGTGGTTACCATGATATCTCAAAAGCAGACATCTTTGGGTGAACTCTGATATGTGTAATTTCTCTGGAGGTGCTTTGTGGGAGTTTCTGTGCAGTTTTTCAGTACTGAACATAAGCCGTAGTGCGTACACAGAATAGTTCTTAAATCTAGACAGTTGCACAACCAAATGAAAGGTCCTTTGAGATGGAGCCCCATTCTTCCTGATGCCAGCTCCTTTCAGCACAAATCACTTAATGCAAAATATCAGGGGTATTTCATGCCTTGAACCCACATATTCAAATTTATGCTAATGCCGTTCTCCTGCATTTGATATGCATGTAGATTTTTTAAAATTCAAAAATGTAACAACACTGCAATGAGTTTTGATAGAAGCTCTATTTGGAGCAATCTAGCCAGTGCTAATAAGCAAACTGGAGTCATACTGTAACTGATTTGACATTGGTAATGCAAACAGATTTAAGTATGTTCCAGATTCCCATGTGGCACTTCTTGGTGTGGTAGCTATCAAAACTCAATCATGGACTGTAGGCTCGTTTGGTCCTTGAGTTTGGTCTTCAAACCAAAAACGTTATCTCATGTGGAAAACAAGGCAGGAAATGCTTATTGATATGACTTCTTCTGCTGGTTATTCTATTGATACACACACACACACACACACACACACACACACACACACACACACACACACACATACATACATACACCAATACATTAAAAGCTGCTTTCTCTATGTCTAGAAACAAATGAGAAATCAGTCATTCTATGTTTTCTTAATTAGAAGACGTGTTAATAAAAGTGTAATGTTGGCTTAATTCTCACTGTTTTCTTGCTTATTTCCTCACTGAATTTCTGTTTTTGTCTCTTCTTACAACCTCCACTCCTGCTGTTCTCTTTTCAGTCAAACCCAGAGAAGTCCTCATGTGTTTTACCGCCATGACCTGATCAACCAGTTACAGCATAACCACGCTTTGGTCACCCTAGTGGCTGAGAACCTCTCAGCCTACATGGAGACCATGAGGCAGTTCTCCAAAGGTACATTGTTGTGGCCAGAAATAGAACCCTGTGTTCATCTGACATTTCATTTTCACAGGTACAGCTGTGGGCTCAGTGATGTGCACTGTCTGTGGTCTTACCATGTGTGTTTGTGTGCTTTAACAGAAGAACAAGCTGAGTTTGACCCCCAGACGGTCAGGCCAGGAAGCCGCTACAGCCATGTCCAGGAGGTACAGGAGCGACTCAACTTCCTGAGGTACAACATTGCCTGACACATGTCACAGTTGAATACATCAAATAAACAAAGGTTTAAGAGAACTACACCTAAAAGCTGAGACAACGACTAGGAGTGGAAGAAATGTTAATATAAATACATAATTATCTAACATTTTCTGCCTTACAGGTTGCTGTATTATAAGTGTGGGACAAATCTCTCATAATGCGTTGGCTCAGATCAGCTATAATAAATTGCCATTGTGCTCCATCCGATAACTCTCATGCCCTGTCCTAGTTGATTTTCATATGTTACGATTTTACATCTTTGTCAGTCTGTGGCAATTTTTCTGCACTTAAATATTATAATATAGAGAGGAGAATGTAGAATACACAGTTTAATGTAGACCCAATTTGTCACACTCACACACAACCCATGGGAGCGACACAGGCCATCCACAGTGGTGCCTGCCAGCCACTGAGCTGCTCAATTGAAGTAGCTTGTTCAAGGACAACAGTGGGTAATTAGGGAGGAGCAAGTGGTACCCAGTGAATTCAGCCCCACCATCAATTATGATGCAAGTCTGGGACCAACTACATGACCTTCACAAGCACATTTCTCTAACCGACAGGCCCCCAGTGTCCACTATTGATTTTCTTTCTTTGTTCGTTTTTTTTTTTTCTTTTTGCCAGGTTTCTGCTAAAGGATGGTCAGCTATGGTTGTGTGCCCCTCAGGCCAAGCAGATCTGGAAGTGTCTGGCTGAGAATGCAGTGTTTCTCTGTGACCGTGAGGCCTGCTTCAAATGGTATTGTTTAATTCGGTTTAAATGAATTCCCCTAGATTTGTTAATCAACAAGCATCTGTTTTGAATGCTGTTACTTTCCTGCCACCCAATAGGTACTCCAAGCTGATGGGTGATGAGCCAGACCTGGACCCAGACATCAACAAGGACTTCTTTGAGAACAACGTTCTGCAGTTGGACCCATCTCTGCTGACGGAGAATGGCATGAAGTGCTTTGAGAGGTTCTTCAAGGCTGTCAACTGCAGGGAGGGCAAGCTGGTAGCAAAGCGCAGGGCCTACATGATGGACGACCTGGAACTAATAGGCTTGGACTACCTTTGGAGGGTGAGAAGATTTGTTGCAACAGGAACACATTAACATATATTTTAGTTTATTTTGGAGGGAGGCAGATTGAAGAGTTGAAAGTACCTGTTTTCTTTTGTGTTTTGTGCTATGCACTTTTATAATAACTTTAAGAAACAAACTGAATGGCTTGAAACCTGGTCACCTTGAGCACCATTTAAGTCTCTGGAACCAACAGACAGATGTCTGATTTTAAAAGCCTCTGGTTAGATAATGTTTAGGTTTGTGTGTGACAGAGAGGGAGAACAATGCACTTTGTTGAGAAACACATTGAGATCTGTCTAGGCTGTAGTTCAAACTGCGAGACCAGTTGGTCTGTGTGCTCTTGTATGTTGCTTTGGACAAAACCGTCAAATGAATATATGTAGTTGGTTATGCTCACATTCCACACACACTCTGTGCTCTGACTTTTAAAACATAGATATAACTGTGGTAATTGCATTGTTAACAAAAGAGGAGTTGACAGTGGACACAGCTGTGACTGGCACCATTCATGTGTTTTTGAGATCTCCCCCCCCCCACAGCCATTTGTGCTCTGTTTTGTCATTCTATTCTATTCTATTGCAAAAGGAAAAGACTGCAGTCCTGTAGTAGATAGTGCCTTGCCCCTCTTGTGTTCCGAGTGGTCAGTAATGAGGCGCCTCTTAACTTTAGTGCTTCAGACCTCCACAGACCTGTTTGCATGAAAGTCAGATTCTCAGCTGTGATGGAGACTCTGAGTGTGATGGAAAGCCCATATTCTCCTCTCTCCCAGGTGGTAATTCAAGGAAGTGATGACATCGCCAGCCGGGCCATAGACCTGCTGAAAGAGATCTACACCAACCTTGGACCAAAACTACAAGTTAATCAGGTACATTAACTGTTCTGCTTCTGTTTGAGCAGAATTTTCGTCTGATTCAGTCTGTTCTCTTTTCTAGTCCTTGTCCCGCTCCTGTCCACATTTATTATTTGGTGTATTGAGAAGTTACTTGTCTTCATTGTTGTACCTGTGCTCTCTCTCTTTAGGTCGAAATTCATGAAGATTTCATCCAGTCATGTTTTGACCGTCTGAAGGCTTCCTATGACACCCTGTGTGTGTTAGATGGAGACAAGGACAGCATCAACTGTGCCCGTCAGGAAGCTATCCGCATGGTGCGGGTTCTCACTGTGCTCAAGGAGTACATCAATGAGTGTGACAGTGACTACCATGAGGAGAGGACTATACTGCCTATGTCAAGGTACAGGTGCATTAACATTGTGCTGTCATAAATAGTTATTAAAATATTGCTGCACCTCAGCTGGTTGAGGCTTTGACATGAACATAGACTCCAAGTCACCAAAGATGTCTTTCTGTACCATGGTCATTTTGACAACAATACAAGAATAAACAAAATCAACATTATCACCAACTCAGGCACTGCAGTAAGTATTTTTTACATGTCACACGTTGAGAGTTCACCTACATCATCTTCCTCAAAATCTGATTCTGATTCTTGCCCAGCGTCACTGAGGACCTCTGTGTTCCCTTTTGAGTATGAAGCTAGTAGTATGCTGCAGAACAAGACAAAGTCTATTTGCTTTATTCATTTATTGCCGTGTTCCTCCTGGTGAGATAAACAAAATGACGTCTGTTTCACTCAAACCTCTTTCTTCTACATCTCTTCCAGAGCTTTCCGTGGGAAGCATATCACACTGATCGTCCGTTTCCCGAACCAGGGCCGTCAGGTAGACGATTTGGATATCTGGTCACACACCAATGACACAATCGGCTCAGTTCGGCGTGGCATCCTCAACAGGATCAAAGCTAATGCTGCACATACCAAGATAGAGCTGTTCATTGGTGGGGAGGTTGTTGATCCAGCTGATGACAGGAAGCTGATTGGACAGCTCAATTTAAAGGACAAAACGGTGAGAATGTTGGACTGGTGTTATTATTTTGCCTTAAAAATACTGTTTTCATTGAAGGTGCTGTGTTGCCTTCTCTGTGCTTTTGATTGTGCGGGCATATAAAATGATAGCATTTCTATTTTTTTTAGTATTCATTAAAATTGCATTAAAATCAGTGATCCTACCCATTGTGTCCATGTCCGAAGTAACATTTATTTTGAAGCCAGAATGAGTGTCGCACTGCTGTACACCAGAGTCAGTTTTTTCACCTCTTATACCAGCATTAAGTCACAGTTGTTTTTTTAATATAGCTCATCACAGCCAAGCTGACGCAGGTGAGTGCCAACATGCCCTCAAGCCCCGACAGCTCCTCGGACTCATCCACTGGCTCTCCTGGTAACCACGGCAACCACTATAGCGATGGGCCCAACCCTGAGGTGGAGAGCTGTCTTCCTGGTGTGGTGAGTCTACATTACAGATACTGTGTAAACTGAGCTATTTCCTTATTACCTCCTATTACTACACTTATACCACGATAAACAGGGCTGAATGATGTTTTGATTAAGTCATTGGTGATGTGGGACACATGTTGTGTATAAGAATGAGATTTTTGGGGATTTTTGAAAGATGCAGCAGTGTGTCATTGTGTGTTCATCAGTATGTGAGCAGCAATACCCTAACACCTTATGCCCTATTTCACAGATTATGTCGCTGCATCTGCGCTACATCTCCTTCCTGTGGCAGGTGGCTGATCTGGGCTGCAACCTCAACATGCCTCTCCTTAGAGATGGAGCTCGAGTTCTCATGAAACTCATGCCCCCAGGTATACATGCAGCTGTGCTCTCAAAACTATCCAGCCAATTTACTTGATGAAAATATACACCTATACAGATTCACCCAGGCAATGTTCGCTCCCTGGTCATTTTTGTGTCATTTTGTGTGTCCTTAGACAACACTACAGTGGAGAATCTGCGAGCTGTGTGTTTGGACCACGCTAAGCTTGGTGAAAACAGCCTCAGTCCTTCACTCGACTCACGCTTCTTCGGCCCGTCGCCCTCACAAGTGCTCTACCTCATTGAGGTGGGTCTCTTACAGAGGTTGCGATACTTTAAGTGACCTGTTTTTTTTTAACATTCTCTGCTTGATGTCCCTTTCAGTCTGTGTAGTCTACCATTGTGAGTTGATTTAGTGTGTGAACAGTAGTACTGCATCTTCATTAGCAATCATAACATAATATGTGAATCTGTGGCATGACTGACAAGGAATCAAACGTTTTAACCATTTGCTACATTTCAAAGTTCCAGCTAAACTGCCAAGATAAACCACTAATCCTGCAGTATGAGACAGGTCCATGGTTGATTTCACTACTATTCTTGTCCATGTTCCAGGTTGTTTATGCTTTGCTGATGCCAGCCAGTGCCACTCTGGGTGAGGATGCCAGCGACTTCCAGTACAACTTCTTGAAGAGTGGTGGGCTACCCCTGGTGCTGAGCATGCTCACCAGGAACAACTTCCTCCCATCGGCGGACATGGAGACTAGGCGTGGGGCTTACCTCAATGCACTGAAGATCGCAAAGCTCCTCCTCACTGCTGTAGGCTTTGGGCATGTGAAGGCTGTGGCCGAGGCCTGCCAGCCCAATGCTGAGGGAAACATTCCCGTCTCACCGGTTAGGCTACACACAATACACACAGAAACATACCTGCGTGACTGCTTCCTCAATGGTTGACTGCCATATCTGACATGGCTTCATCTTTCTCATCACCTGCTCTGCCTTTTCTACAGATTAATCAGGCCACTCATGACCAGGCCCTGGTCCTCCAGAGCGCCCTGCAAAACATCCCAAACCCTGCCTCAGAATGCATGCTGCGCAATGTAGCCATCCGCCTGGCCCAGCAGATTTCTGATGAAGTAACAGAAAATGTAAGTAATTTAATGGTAATTTAATGAATAGTTATGTGGGCACTGATCTAGTAATTTAGGGATAAATATCTAAATAGTTTTCAATAGTTAATGTAGTGTTGGTCGTACATAAAGATGAGAACTGCAAGAAATGTATGTTCTAGTTGAGTAGATCTGTTTTTGTTGAGTCATGCTGTTTGTGTTAATGGATATATGGGACCATTTTTTTCACCAGAATTTCTTCCAGGCATCAAAGTACATCCCAGACATCTGTGTGATCCGAGCGGTCCAGAAAATAGTGTGGGCATCAGGCTGTGGTACAGTGCAGCTCGTCTTCAGTTCAAACGAAGAAATCAGCAAGATATATGAAAAGGTAAGCTGTTTTTGAATTGTTTTAAGTCTTGTTGAATCTTGTCCAATTATTTTAGAAAACAACACAAATCTAATAAATTGAATAGAAAGTAGGAACTCATTAGAGTGACAGCACAGACTTTATTCCATTACGGAAGTCTGTGCTGCACTTCACTCCATAATAGATGCAGACTGTTGGAGGACAGGACAGGCGGGGCAATAAAACTCAGTCCCCAAGTGTCTCAAGCTTTAAGTAAGGTGCAACCAAATGACAAAGAGCTTGTTAGGCTTAATGGACTTTAAAGGGATTAGCAGTGCAATGCAATGCTATATGTATTTTTACATCTTTGTCTACATCTTTTGTTTGCTTGTTAGACAAATGCAGCTAAGGAGCCAGATGGGGAAGATGAGCAGGTGTGTTGCGAGGCCCTGGAAGTGATGACACTGTGTTTCGCCCTCATGCCCACGGCTCTGGACACGCTCAGTAAAGAAAAGGCTTGGCAGACCTTTATCATAGACTTGCTGCTACACTGTCACAGCAAGTAAGTACACCAGGATGTGTGCCAACCAACTGCCATTTCTGGCCTTTTATAGTTCTGATGGAATTTCATGTGGGTGATGTTTGTCATTTGTATTAAACAGATCTGTGCGTCAAATGGCCCAGGAGCAGTTTTTCCTCATGGCAACTAGGTGCTGTATGGGCCACCGACCTCTCCTCTTCTTTATCACCCTCCTCTTCACTGTGCTGGGGGTGAGTGACTATATGCCCTGTGTTCTTAGAGACTAACACTTATCTCTCATCCTTTTTATTGTTTTCATTATGAAGCATCAACACACTTACGGACATGTTAACAGTTAACTGCTTACAAGACTCTAATTTTATATTGTCTATGTCCAGAGTACAGCCAAGGAGCGAGCCAAACATGCTGGAGACTACTTCACTTTACTTAGACATCTTCTGAACTATGCCTATAACAGCAACATCAACCTGCCAAATGCTGAGGTGCTTCTCAACAATGAGATCGACTGGCTGAAACGGATAAGGGTAAAACATGTTCATGCCCTATTTTTTGTATATCCTTCTATTATGTGTTATGCTCCCAAAAAAAGCCACTTTAAGTTTTATTGTTTGTCCCTCATAATTGAGTGTGGGCCTGAGCTGATGGGGCACAACATGTTCGCTTTTACTAGGATGAGGTTAAGAGGACAGGAGAGACTGGTGTGGAGGAGACCATCCTGGAGGGCCACCTCGGAGTCACCAAAGAGCTTTTAGCCTTCCAGACACCAGAAAAGAAATATTACATCGGCTGTGAGAAAGGAGGAGCGAACCTCATTAAGGTACATCAAACAGACCATCCCTGAAACAGTTAATAAAAAGAGAAGAAAACCACCCACGCTGTCATTCTGTCTCCTTTCTAAAAACATTACTAAAAGACCATTTCTCTTTCTTCTTGATTAGGAGCTGATTGATGACTTCATCTTCCCAGCATCTAATGTGTACCTGCAGTACATGAAGAGTGGGGAGTTCCCCACAGAGCAAGCCATTCCAGTTTGCAGCACCCCTGCTTCCATCAATGCCGGCTTTGAGCTCCTGGTAGCACTGGCTGTGGGCTGTGTCCGCAACCTCAAGCAAATAGTTGACACCCTGACTGATATGTACTACTTAGGTAGGGAGACACCAGCATAGAGATTTCACCAATGCATTTCACTAAATGTTATGAAATTACATCATGCATGTGTTGTGCCTTACTTCATTTTCCAGGTTGTGAGACACTGACAGAGTGGGAGTACTTGCCTCCGGTGGGGCCACGGCCCAACAAAGGCTTTGTAGGTTTAAAGAATGCCGGGGCCACCTGTTATATGAACTCTGTCATTCAGCAGCTGTACATGATCCCTCCAATCCGCAATGGCATCCTAGCCATTGAGGGCACAGGCACTGATGTGGATGATGACATGTCAGGGGATGAGAAGCAGGAGAACGAGGTACAGTGAGAATTTGTTGGAATACAAATCATCTGATCAAAATGTGCCTATTAATCTTTAGTCTTGTTTGCCTGGATGAAATAAAAAGTAAAGACCAGTTGTGCATGTGGAGACATGTTATGTTTCATCGGTACATTCTGTCACCACAGAGTAACGTGGACCCTCGTGATGAGGTGTTCAGCTACCACCATCAGTTTGATGACAAACCTTCCAGTAAGTCAGAGGACAGGAAAGAGTACAACATTGGGGTACTACGTCATCTGCAAGTCATTTTTGGACACCTGGCTGCATCCAGACTGCAGTACTATGTTCCAAGGGGATTCTGGAAACAATTCAGGTATTTCAAAGACACAACAGTAATTTTTGACTGGATCTGCATTTTGCCTATTCTGTAGTTGCTGATGTCTATGTTTCTCTGTTATAGGTTATGGGGTGAGCCGGTGAACTTGCGGGAGCAGCATGATGCTCTGGAGTTTTTCAACTCTTTGGTGGACAGTCTGGATGAAGCTCTAAAAGCCCTGGGCCACCCTGCCATGCTCAGCAAGGTACTGGGGGGGTCCTTCGCTGACCAGAAGATCTGTCAGGGATGCCCCCATAGGTGAGCACTGTCCTCTTCCCCATGCTTTGTTGTGGGAAATATTTCAGTAATTTCAGAAATCCAAACTTGAGACCACCTTGGCTTCTTGTTACCTAATCACTTTTTGTGTCATCAGGTATGAGTGTGAAGAGTCATTCACAACACTCAATGTAGACATCAGAAATCACCAGAACCTGTTGGACTCCATGGAGCAGTATGTTAAAGGAGATCTGCTTGAGGGGGCCAACGCCTACCACTGTGAGAAGTGTAATAAGAAGGTGAGAATGGAGCACTTGGTCATCTGGTCAACAGCCAGTGTTGGACTGTGATTGTAAAGAGGTAACCTGTAATGTTTGCTCGTCTTGTCAGGTGGACACAGTGAAGCGCCTGCTGATTAAGAAGCTGCCGCCTGTCCTGGCCATCCAGCTGAAGCGCTTTGACTATGATTGGGAGAGGGAGTGTGCCATCAAGTTTAATGACTACTTTGAGTTCCCCAGGGAGCTGGACATGGAGCCATACACTGTAGCTGGTGTGGCAAAGCTGGAGGGCGATGACGTCAACCCGGAGAACCAGGTGATCCAACAGAATGAGCCCTCTGAACCCACACCTCCAGGCAGCTCGAAGTATCGTCTGGTGGGAGTGCTGGTCCACTCAGGCCAGGCCAGTGGCGGACACTACTATTCCTACATAATCCAGAGGAATGGGGGTGACGGCGAGAAGAACCGCTGGTATAAGTTCGATGATGGTGATGTGACTGAGTGCAAGATGGACGATGAGGAGGAGATGAAGAACCAGTGCTTTGGAGGAGAATACATGGGTGAGGTGTTCGATCATATGATGAAAAGGATGTCGTACCGGAGGCAGAAGCGCTGGTGGAACGCCTACATCCTATTCTATGAGCGTATGGACTCACTGGACAAGGACAGCGAGCTTGTCAAATACATCTCGGAGTTGACCATCTCCTCCACCAAGCCGCATCAGGTCAAGATGCCTGGTGTCATCGAGTGCAGCGTCCGCAAGCAGAACGTCCAATTCATGCACAACCGAATGCAATACAGCCTGGAATATTTCCAGTTCATTAAGAAACTTCTGACCTGTAACAGTGTCTATTTAAACCCTCCTCCAGGTACGCATCATTTTTATGTGTGTTGCAAAGATTTTTTAAATGTAAGAGTAATTCAGTGAACCTTGTGTATTATTGTATGTTAGAAGATAGAAAAAACTCAGAGCAGGTAGCCACTTAAGCTCAACTCAAACCACGGGTGGGATGTTTTAGAAGCACTGCATAAACTCTGGAAACATAAACTGCAACAAAGACCTACACAAAAGCTGGCTGTTGCAGCAGATTCTACTTTGGTAAATGACTGTTGTGTTGTGTTTTTGTTCCACAACATGGGTAAACACATCAGAGATCAACAAAATACCTGATAAGGAATGGCTGATGCTACAAATGTACAGTTCAGCTTCTGTGTGTACAGGATTGGGAGAGTGACACAATGTGAGGCATGTGATATGTTACAGCTGCTCAGTATGACATCATTCCTCCAGTCATGACGCTGCATATCCAATAACAGAGGGCTCCTTTTTTGAGCAGTTTTGAAGTCTTTGTTACGTATCTGCTGTGCATTTCAAAGCCTCTTAAAGATATAGCAGCTGCCATGAGCATTGTATCATAATCTCTGGCTTGCTTATCTAAAGAAATATATTTCAAAGTGATGCTAATATACAGCATCCCTGTGGAAAGAACTAGTGGTCAGTAGTGTTTAGCGTGGGCTACCGAGAAATGCACTGCTTCTGTAATGCATTATTAATGGAGCCAGAGACCCATAATGTTCCACAGGAAAATAAATATTTGAGGGCAGTCTGTACAGAAGCACTTGATGGGGACAGAATGATTCAGATCTTGAAGAACATGAAGTATATGAATGGATAGTAGGTTTTGTTTGCTACTTGTAAAGACTTTTAAAAACAAACTTGTTGTGTGCAGATTTTAAGACAATCCACCCTCTGACCTGTTGACCCAGAATGTTTGTTTGGATGTATGATTTGACATATTGATTGGCCCAACACACTTGACCCTTTTTGTAGCTTGCTCTGAGCCTAAACACTGCTGCCTCTCTTTCTGAGCTCACTATTTTCCACTTGCCCTCTTACCATCCACACATATTTAATGTTTGTGGGTTGAATTAGGATGAGATGCGATTTTCTGGCGTTCAGTATCTTTAGCATCGGTATTTCTAATGTGATGTATATAAAGTTGTTTCTGTTAGTAGGAAGAGATGTTTATTTGTGTTGAGTCTGTATTCCAGCACATTGGATTTGGAATGAAATAATTACTGTGAGATTAAAGAACTGGCTGTCATCTTCAATTTGAAGATGAGTAATTATATAAATGGTGTAAGACAAATTAGTGACATTGAATGTTTAATTTCAACTTCAGTGTTGTGGATGACACAAAAAAACAAAGGAAAGTGTGTCTCTGCACCTACTACTTGCAGGCTACAATGTACGTTAATGTATGTTGTGGTGTACACTGTACATATCCGCGTTTTAGGAATTTACTTTGAGTATTTCTCTGTCATTATTATTAATGTCAAATCATTGCTAATACGTGACAGAATATGTGTTTGGTAGTAGTTCAGCAGTTTCATCCAACAATGAGGAAATGTAGCTGTATACTTTGGTCTCTGGGTGTAGCTTCAGAGTTTTCTCCAGTACCATAACATAAGCTGGCAGCAGTCTAAGCAAATTGAATATTTCACCTGTGTTTTATTAATCACTGCTCTCTTTTTATCAGGACAAGACCATCTTCTGCCAGAGGCAGAGGAGATTGCTATGATAAGTGCTCAGCTGGCTGCCAGGTTTCTCTTCAGCACAGGTTTTCACACCAAGAAAGTAGTACGGGGTCCTGCCAGTGACTGGTAAGCTCCATCTGTCGGTTTTGGGGTTTTCTCTCTTTTTTTTATCCTTCTCTCTAAATATTCTCCTTGTCCTTCCCTCCAGGTACGATGCCCTCTGCATCCTGCTGAGACACAGTAAGAATGTACGCTATTGGTTTGCACACAACGTTCTTTTTGCGTACCCCAACCGGTTCTCAGAATACCTGCTTGAGTGCCCGAGCGCTGAGGTCCGTGGGGCCTTTGCCAAGCTCATCGTCTTCATCGCTCACTTCTCCCTGCAAGACGGCCCCTGCCCCTCCCCCACCGCCTCGCCTGGACCCTCCGCTCAGGTTGGTGTTGGACTGGAGCTGAGCTCTGTGGAAAGTGGGCTTTTATTTGGACTTTCTGGAATACACTTGAAGCTGTTTGAATCGCATTCATTATATTAAAGCAGCTTGTGTCATGTTATTGCTGACGGGGTTCTTGTCTCGTGCTGTTGACTGATGTAACCCTGTGGTGCTTTGTCTGTTTCCTTGTGTGTGTATCAGGGCTGTGATAACCTCAGTCTAAGTGACCACCTGTTGAGAGCTGTACTCAACTTGCTCAGAAGAGAGGTCTCTGAACACGGCCGTCACCTGCAGCAGTACTTCAACCTCTTTGTTATGTATGCCAATCTGGGTAAGCATCACACAGCCGTCACACTGCTGTCGTCTACATCTGCTCCTTAGTGAATTGTACAAGCAAGGTTTATGCAAAATATAAGTGATAATTAGATGGGGACTGAAAATTCTGCTGTTTCCCCCTTCACTACTCCTACCATACACAGGCTTGGCAGAAAAGACCCAGCTATTGAAGCTGAATGTCCCTGCCACTTTCATGTTGGTCGCTCTGGATGAGGGTCCCGGCCCTCCCATTAAGTACCAGTATGCTGAGCTGGGCAAGCTCTACACTGTAGTCTCCCAGCTGGTTCGTTGCTGTGATGTCTCCTCACGCATGCAGTCCTCCATCAATGGTGAGTGCTTTACTCTTCAGCCACAGACAACATGACATGAACTGAGCTCAAACGAGCCAGTAATTAATCATAAAATAGCCTGGGATGGTTTGTAGTGCAGAGAGTTGGAGCCCGATGAGGATTTTCATCCTTGCTCAGGATCTAGTGACTGACAATGCAGCCACTCTGAGCCTCTGTGTTGTGTAGGCAGAGCTTAGAGCTGAGGGCTTTCAGAGATCAAGAATAAAAGACATGTACAACCCTGAATCAAAGAAAGCTGAAACTCTGTGAAACACTCTCAAGTGACGACCTATATTTCAAATTCAAGTTCTCTAAATTTCTCCTCCTTCACCCTCTCCAGGTAACCCTCCTCTCCCTAACCCGTATGGGGATACCAACCTGACAGCCCCAGTGATGCCTGTGCAACAGCTGGTGGCAGAGATCCTGTTTGTGAGGACCAGCTACGTGAAGAAGATCATCGAGGACTGCAGCAACTCTGAGGAGACTGTGAAGCTGCTTCGTTTCAGCTGCTGGGAGAACCCTCAGTTCTCCTCCACTGTGCTCAGTGAGCTGCTCTGGCAGGTAAATGGCTCATGCCTCTTGAGACAAACGGGTCATCCATAATTCTGTAGGTGGAACCTTTGCGTCCACTAGACCCTGTGTTCAGGTTATATATGTGCTGTGTGCAGGTGGCGTACTCCTACACCTATGAGCTGAGGCCTTACCTGGACTTGCTGCTACAAATCCTGCTCATTGAGGACTCCTGGCAGACACACAGGTCAGACTGATTGCTTTGTGTGTAAATAATGAGTGCTGCATTGTTTTGAATGTGATCAGAGTTTGAATTTCTCCTTTCCCTGTTTGATCATGTAGGATCCACAATGTGCTCAAGGGCATTCCCGATGACCGAGATGGGCTTTTTGACACCATCCAGCGCTCCAAGAACCACTACCAGAAACGGGCATACCAGTGCATCAAGTGCATGGTGGCTCTCTTTAGTAACTGCTCTGTGGCTTACCAGATCCTACAGGTACATTTATCTCTCTCTTCTGTTCTCTTGTTGTCAGACCAACTTTCTTTAAGTTAATTTACACATTAAGAAAAGGGAACTGTGCCTACAGCGTTCATGGGTACACATACAGTATGCTAATCAGCATGTTCTCCTTGTGCATGCAGAGTAATGGTGACTTGAAGCGAAAGTGGACGTGGGCAGTGGAGTGGTTAGGGGATGAGCTGGAGAGGAGGCCATACACAGGGAACCCCCAGTACACCTACAACAACTGGTCCCCTCCAGTTCAGAGCAATGAGACATCCAACGGCTATTTCCTGGAGCGGTCACACAGTGCACGTATGACTCTGGCCAAAGCCTGTGAACTTTGTCCTGAGGAGGTAATGGCACTGACACTGTACCCTTCACACACACGCACACACACACACACACACACACACACACACACACACACACGCACACACACACATACACATACACACACACTTGCCAAAAAATTAACATTATCTTCCAGTCTTACGGAGCCAAACCATAATAGTATCTAAAGCTGTATGACACTTGGACTTATATGTGATACAGGGTAAAGACGAAGCATCTGAAGTTTAGAACAGCTGTTCAAAACCACTGCAGTCCTGTCAGACTTAGAGTCAAGCACCAGTGTGGGAGGGGGTCTTTCTGTTAGATTCAAAAATATGAGACTGAAGAAGGTGACACAAATATTGAAAATGACCTCAAAACATGACAGTAAAACATAGTGGAGGTAGCTGTGGAAGCATGTTATAACAGTAATGAAGGTGACAGAAAAACCCCACAGAAATACTGTATGACTGAGCCAGAGCAGCTAGAACACCCTGATCACTTCAACACAACATCCCACTGAATGGCATAACACAACCAGCTTTTAACTGGGTGTACATATGGAACAGCACTGAAGGGATCCATTGAGTACAAGGATGACCAGAATATTTATTATCAACAATTTTAATGATGCATTCAAGGTTTTCTCTATCAGATGTCGTTCTGAATTTTAAAAAAATCTGACATTTAGTAGACGTAATGATTAACTGGTTAACTCATTGGACCCATTTAGTGTTTCCAACATGCCATTGAATGTAAATGCCCTCTCTGAGCTACCACTATGACATGTTTTACTATGCTGAATTGTATGAATTCATGGCTGCAGTTCACAATGCATACAAATATCATTTTTTGTCCTCACTTAAAATAAGTTACTTGTATTTTTATGTTGAAAAATCCAGTAAAATGACACACTTCTCCTGTAATATTCCATACACAGCTCAAGTGTACTCAGGGAATCCCAGGGAAGGTCAGTATTCCAGGCACCACAACATAAAGGAAGGAAATGGAACAAAATTGAAGTATCAGCAGAGAAACAATGAGCAGTTGTCGATGCATAGGCCTGCAACACAGTTAACACTTGTTTAGTTAGACTTTTTGAGTTTCCTGTAGCTTGAGTAGTCCATGGCAGAGGATAGAAACATTCATATGTTGAGTCCCCATAGTTTGTTAAATAATAGTTCAGCACAGGAGTTTAAAGTAAGGCTGTGTTCATACAAACGGCCAGAATGATTTCTAGACAGTCAAATAGCACTGTGAGTTGTCAGCACTTTGATTTCCAGTATTTGACCCTTTGACATGTGTATTATTGTTTTTCTATCTCTTACACTCTGCACAGAATTCTGTACATGTCAGTGGCATTTTAGCGAGACAGATTATGCCCATAGATAAATGACAAAGTGAAAAATTGCCACCCTGTTGTTCAAAGGTACAGTGAGAGGAGAGGTAGACAGGCTGCCTGTGAGATGCTACACAGTGTAACCAGCAAGAGAAATCCTGTTCTGCAGCTGCACACAGTGAACAGATCTTTGTTCTCTTGCTGTCCTGTTGCCAGTCCCAGTGATTCGCCAAAGCAACATCACTGACGTAGCCAGTCCTCCATCTCATTCTAGAGCTCTTTTGCCAGTTTTTGCTTCCTCCCCAACCTAAACTGTGATGCCGACAGCTACCTGCATCTGATTGAAAACTCTTGGTCTCAGTGTTCAGGAGCAGTTACAGTATTTAAACTGTGACACGTTACTGTGCATTTAGCAGCTTTTTGTCTCCCATCATGCTTTTACAGACGAGCAATATTTCAGGCATTTTGGTAGTTACCTGTTAACTTTGAAAAGACTGAATTTACTTGCTTTTTAGTTGGGAGAACCTCTCCTTTAGATAATTGGGACAGTTCGACCTCCTCACGTTTTACTGGCATCAAATCAGATGTAGTTTAAAATCTAGTAGCCTGTAGAGAGAGCCACAGTTTTGATCTCATCTGTAGAGAGATGAAGGACAATAGCTGTATTGAAAAAGACAGAGTAGACGAGGATGATTGTTGTGATGGCTTTTTCTTAGTGCATGAGTTTAACATGCTAGACATTTGTGTTAATAGCCCGACAGGTTCTGTTGTTTTTCTACTTGTGGCTACATGTTTGAATTATGTTCATTTACACACTTAACTGTAACTTCAGCCGCACATAACTGTAATTTCCCTTGTCGCACAGATACATGATTGATAGTTGTTAAATGATGAGGCCGGAGTTATTTCTGACTGTCATATTTCACATTGACATTAACCTCCACAGTAGAGTGAGGGGTCATGAGCATTTTCTGTTTGCTCTTTTTCTGAGAATTAGCAGCAGCTCTGGTGCTGAGAGGATGCTTTGAGGTGTAGAGTCCACCCACACACATTATCAAATATCATATAAACCTCATTTTACCTGATAACAGAAGGAAATTTGACTTCCCCACACAACCTACTCATTATGTCACACTGACATACAGAAGCTTAACATTGCAGCCACTGTTTTGTTCAAATAAACTAGCAATTCCTGCTCTGTGTGGTGCTAATTTGTGGTAACGTTTATCTCAATGTCTGCCAGGAGCCAGACGAACAGGAAGCACCTGATGATCAAGACTCCTCCCCACCTGAGGACACCTCTCTGTACCCACATTCTCCTGGAACTACCCAGTTTCAGCAGGTAGTATCTACATCCAGCCCCGTAAAAAGGATTAGAAGCTATGGAGGAGTCAAAGATGAGCAGCCATGTTTGATGATAATGAAGGAACATACATGTAGTTCCTGTCCACTGATTTTTGTCCATTTTCTTCTCCTGAACAGAACAACCACCCCCACGGGCAGCCGTACACCGGGCCCGCCGCTCAGCACATGAACAACCCCCAGCGTCCTGGTCCTGCCTCTGCCCCGACTCCAGGCCCCGCCCAGACCCCTGCCCCTGCCCCTGGTCCCACTCCTGGTCCAGGCCCGCGAGCACAAGAGAACTGGGAGAGCACCGAGGAGGTCGCCCCCACCCCCACCTCGACCCCGGCACCTGCCCCGCCTAAGGAGTAACATCCCCTCGCCCTCTGCTGTGCCTCGAGCCTCCATCGTCCCGCTCTCCTTCCTCTCATCCTTCGGTCAACAGGGCTCCTTGCTGGGCCCCTCTCTCTCTTTCTCTCTCTCTCTGGCCCCAGGGCAGGGCAGAGCCAGGCCTCCCCCGCCATCGGCCAGCGGGAGGTGCTCTTCCCTGGCCTGGGGCTGCCTGACCGCGTGACAGGGGCCTGCTGGCGGCTGCAGAGGCGAGGGAGTGGACAAGAGTTCTAATAAAGAAAACAAATTTACCCAGAGCCGACGATGCTGATGCGCTTGTCTCCGAGACGAAAAGGTGTACATAGTATGTTAATGTTTTTGACTGTTCAGATCCCCCAGTAGCATAACTCTGTGTGGTTTGCTGTTGGGAGATGTTGCAGATATTATGGAAAACAAAATGGATATTATAAATAAGAAAAATGCCCAAAAAAAAAAAAAAAAAAAAAAACTGTAAGAAGACAACAACTCCTCTTTGTTTTATCACCCATGCTCAGCAGTAAAGTTTGTTCTACCATCGGACGGTTACTGGTCATTCAACTGTAGAAGGACGCATTGTTATTATCATAATTATATTATTATTCTTAAGCTCCTTGGCAACCTTATGACCGATGCCAAATCAACTCACGAGCTGTGGTTGGTTTTAGTGTGAGTTGTGGAATGGTTGGGTGGACTTTTACGGTGTTCGGTTGACGTGAAAAAGCAGTGATGCAACATTGTTCTGAAACTCATTGCCTTCTTTTTTTCTTTTCGTTTCTTTTTTTTTTTTGGTTTGTTTGTTCTGGTTATTAATTCAATCCTTTTTGAAGCTCTAGTTAATATGCTGTAACATTTAGCATGGCTTCTCACCAGAATAGTGTAGCCCAAGGGAAGACTTGTGATCATAACAACCTAAAGCTGTTCTTAATCCACATCTCCAGAGGGGTTTTGTTACCCTTAGGTTTTTTTGTTGTTGTTCTTTTTTCTACTCATCTACCCTATCTACAATGAGGGCGATATTTTGAACCAATGTATGAATAAGTGGCTTTTCAATTGCACATTATAATCCTCCAACTTCACATTTGGCAGTCAGTTTCGGTGGGATAGACGGCTTAGCTTTCATCTTTAGGAATTCTGAAAAATGAACACACATATGCAACAGAATTGCTGCACTGGGCTATCTGGTGTATAATAGACTGTGTGGTTTGCTTCTGTCTCTTCAATAGAGCCTAGTTGTAGACAGACTTGTGCCCATCGGCTTCCTCTCTGCCACGGGGCCGGTCAGGTTTGGCGCCTCGCCGCCGTTCGGGATGAAGCGGTCCCGGGCGGCAGTGAGACCCTCGCGTCCTCGCTCCGTGTAGAACAGGTTCCACAGCAGGGTTGTACCGTAAGAATAGCGGCTGGTAAGTCATGTTGCAACTTGAGCTAACTTGTAATTCTGTAGGAGTAAAAGGTAAACATCAGTAAATACTGTATTTAATTGGTAACTTGAATGCATGTATTTTTTTGATTTTTTTTTTTTTTTTTTTTTTGTCTAAAACATACCAAATACTCCTGCAAATGAAAATATTCTGCCCATCGTATTATATTTAAATATTTTGCTCTTATTTTATAGAATTTATTTTGTTGTATTTCACTAAAAATAGAATTTGATTTAAGAGGAACATTTTTGTCCTTGTGTTATTTTTAAAGAAGATATTGACTGTACAGAGTTCTGCGCCCTGTTTTTTGCCGACTTTTGTTTTGGCCATGGTGTGACGTTGAATTCTGGAGCTACAGTCGCGATGTGGACTTTCACTTTGTGAGGTTTTTTGTGCACAGAAATATAACAAAAAAAAAAGCATTGCGCCCTTAGCAAATAAAGAACATGGAATCTTGCCTGTGTGTCATTTTTAGTCGTGGACATCATCAGTGAGCATTGCTCACGTTCATCCAGAAAGAGTCCAGTTATATGAACTCACTCTTCAGTGCTTTGCTGTTTGATACCAGCCGGTGACGTGATTAGTTTGGTGACTCTGCATCAATTCAGACAGTGAGTAGACTCCATGAGGATAACTGAACGCTCAGTGGTCACATAACTCTTTGATCCCTCTTTAAGGGACTCCATCGACTTCAGTTTCCATGTAGTCTACACTGTGCTTCAACTTGTGGCCTGACAAGTCCTACAATAAAGTCTTGGTGGATGTGGTTTTGCTGTTTATGAACTATAACTAAGCCTACCCTATTCAACTTGGGGTGGACAAAATAATAGAGACACCTGCAGGTATACGACCACAAACTACACCCTCCAAAATGATCAAAAGTTAAAATTTCTTAAACAAATTAAAACCTTAAAAAAAAAATTAATTGCTTACTGAAAGGAGCAATGAAGGTAGGATTTACTGCTGGCTCACCATTTTGGGATGAAAAGATTATTTTTTTGACTTGTCATGGTAGGAAGAGCTCAGATATTGACAATATTAACAATGACTCGTGTCAAGTGTCCCAGTAAGTCATGACCGTGTGACAGCAATATTAGGACCCTGAAACTGAAGCAGCTAAATGGAACTCAGCCATCATTGATTTAATCACACCTGTGCTGCTGCTCCTTTAGGCCCATTTGTGCATTTGTCGTCTAACTGATCATTTTGATCGCCACAGTTTCAAATGTAAACGTCTGTCCCATATTTGACCTTGCATGTGTGTGTGCCAAGAAATGAAGCAAAACAGCAAATTCTTTTGGAACAGATTTTATTATCAAGAGCGTCACATTTAATTCTCCTTCTCCTGCACGGTCTTTGTTCCACGCAGTCTGCCTGTGCGTCGGGCAGCAATAAGACCGACCTTGCGACCAGCAGGTGCATCCCTCCTGATTGTTGAGGGTTTGCCAATATGCTGATGGTTACCACCACCGAAGGGATGCTCAACAGGCTGTGTGGAGAGAGAAAAAAAAAAGGACATCAGTCTGAGGAACCAAGATTTGTCATGTGACTGCATCCTCACATTGAGCCAGGCAGCAAGACTCAACCCCCAACTTCCTCCTCTGCCTTTCCCCAATGTGCTGCTTCAGTGTCAGCATGAATGTGCATTAAAAGACAACAACATCTAACCTGCTGAAGACTTTGCCCAGAGACTGTCACAAACAAGCTATACTGAAAATGTCTTCAACACATACAGCAGAGTGCCTTTCAATACAAGTGAAAGCATGAAAAATGATTAGCTTAGTGTAGCGGCTTTGGAGACATAACAGCACTCTTAGCACCTCTATTTGACGTGATGGATTTCCTCAGAGGGGTTAAGCCAACACAATTCAACTCAACTCAATTCAATTAGGATGATACTGTTTCTCATGTCAGCGCCACATTGTTGGACAAAGCAGTTACTGGACTATGTTCTACAGGACGAGCAGGCTGACCCACCCTCTGAACCCCCTCCTGTCTACAGAAGTGCTCCATTTAATATGTGCAAAGTCTGAAAAACTAACTTGACACAGGTTTGGAAACCTGTTACTATAGTTTGAGAGCTTGTGGGGAACCAGGCAGAAATGACTAGATGTTAAAGTTCAATCATCACAGGAAAACACATTACAAACCGAAATCCCAGTAATATCTATTCACAATTTAGCCATCTCAACAGCATCCATACGTGCACCCAGTAAATTACTTATTATCTGTCGCTAACTCGGGCCTTGACGGTCTAATACTCAGCACACAAATAGTGGGTGCATGAAGCCGGTTTTACCTGGTTTGCATCACAGGTAACATAATCGCCGTATGTTGGCATTCACTTACGTTCATAGCCACACCACGGACACGTGGCCAGCAGTTCCTCTTGGCCTTGTACTTGTGGTAGGCACGACCAGCCTTCAGGATGGGCTTGTCAATACGGCCACCTCCAGCAACCACACCTGTAACACAGCGGGCAGAGCTGGTCAAAACTGGTGCGAGCACATTCTTCAGTTCACAAGTGCTTGATTGGCTGTGTATAAACACACAGCCCCTTGCACTACAGATGATAAAGTGTGTCATAGAGGCAATGAGGAAACATGAGCTCCATCAGACATTAAGGGTCCTTACCAACTACGGCTCTGTTGGCAGAGGAGATGACTTTCTTGGAGCCTGAGGGCAGCTTGACTCTGGACTTCTTGGTCTCAGGGTTGTGGGAGATGACTGTGGCGTAGTTTCCTGAGGCGCGGGCCAGCTTGCCTCTGTCGCCGGGCTTCTCCTCCAGGCAGCAGATGATGGTTCCCTCAGGCATTGTGCCAACGGGCAGGACATTGCCAATGTTCAGCTGAGCTGTGGGATGACACACAGTCAGGCACAGCTTCACACTCAAACATCACACACTGCAGTCCAACAGCTACGACCCCAATTCCAGCACTGCATTTAAAGGAACAACCTGCTCTGCTAACAGCAGTCTTTTGATGCCACTTCTTACAGGCTGGCAAATCTAAAATTGGGCCCTTACATACAAGATTATGAGGCAGCATAAACACACACAGAACCAACAGAATGATGGCAGACACACCACAGACTGTAATCATCTGTAATGATCCAGTCATGTTACAGATTCCATGTCTATGGAGGGCTTTACGTTAGTGCTGCTGTGCGTGGACCAACACACGACTATCAAACACTTGTTAAATGTTGCTCATCAGTTTCATGCGAGAAGAACCCTTCAAAGTATATTTAGCTTCTTACCCTTCTTGCCACAGTAGATGAACTGTCCGGTGTGGATGCCCTCAGCAGCGATGAAGAGCTCTGTCCTCTTCTTGAAGCGGTATGGGTCACGGAAGGCCACTTTGGCCAGAGGAGCACCACGGCCGGGGTCGTGGATGATATCCTGACAGGGACAGCGGTGGAAATCAATGTCACAATGCACACTCACCAACAACCGGCATTAATTTGATGTGCTCTCAGTCACAGAGTCTTCATTTACCTTCACAATCCCCTTGATGTAACCATGGCGTTCAGCGAAGTCAACGTGACGGAGTCTAGCGGCACCTTTCCTGTGCTTGACGTGGGCTTTGAACACGGAGCCCGCACCTTTTCTCTGTCCCCTGATCACACGTCCCATCGTGTACTGAAACAGACAACAGTGAGCGTTATTTACCAGGTTGACATGTGTATGCTAACTCTGAGGCCTCCAGCTAATGCTAACTTAACTTTTTCAGCACATTCACTTTCTTGAGTTAAGTCGCTTAAACCACCACGTTAGAAAAAGACTAAAAGCCAGTCGGTAGCGACCATCACCTCACATGTTCTTGACAAAATCTTCTAAAGTTGTTAGTTAACATATTAGCCTACCAAGCTAGGTATCGTAACTTACTATATGTTAATACACCATAGCCTATGGTTTTGACAGTCACAGAGTAACTTGTTGTCAATTTTTGCAGTTGTCTACACACTAAATTATTTCTAGCTTCTTTCCACGGCTCATATCAAGCACCAGATCCGTCCGGTCTATAGCGGCTGCCGGCCTTTTAGCCGTTTCATACCGCTGGTACAGCGCCATGTCATCAATGAGCTACACAGAACCAATAAAATGCTTTATAACACAGGTCTGTCGTTAAAATACTCAGTTGGTCTTATTCTTATACATTTACTGCACGTTTAGAAGTACAGGTTTAAAGTGGATGAACAAACAAAATCATGATTAAGAGCAGATTTAAGGAAGGGAATCAGACGGTAGCTGTCCTACCTAAACTCCGTTGACGGAAAGAGGAAGTGCAAGGGAAAAACGGAGGTTTTCTTCCGGAGAAATCACCGAGGGGGATTATGGGAAGTGGAGGAACATAAGTATTCTGTGTACGAAGATATGAGTGTGTTTTTCTTTTTTCTTTTTTTTTCTTTTTTTCTTTTTTTACAGAGTCGTCCATGGATGTAGTTCATGAGCAGTAGAGAGTAACCTGTTAGCTCAGCTAATAGGCTACTTTTGCTCCCTGAACATCAGTTACTGATATGTTTACATTTCACTCGTCAGTTAGCTTTAATTTAACATTTAATCAATGCTGGCAAACGTTTAACAAGCAGTTTATACTGAAATCAGCCGTCCCTGCACCTTCCTGGTTCCAGACCCATCACGTGCAGCTTCTGCTGCACGTCTCCCCTCCCCATGTACCCCTACCAATGAACCAGCCACTGCAACTGATGGAAGAGGAGAGCAGCATTGTGCTGATGACATGTCAGCTGGCAGAACTGCGGGGGCTCCATGAGATTTCGATTCTATTTAAGAATAAAAAAAAGAAAGATAATTAAATTATTTTCAGTGATAATAATTAAAACAATGCTGGACAGTCTGAAGCATCGTATCAACCAATGATTAAACCAATGTTAAATAGTATCTTCAAGTCAATAGGCAAAGCTTTGTCTCCATGGCTCTAATACAGACTGAAATATGGTCGTTTATTGACATCTAGTGGCGATCAGACGCAGCTGCAGACAATTTGGGCCAATATTTTATAGTGTGTGTGTATTTATTTTTTGCCATGGTGCATGCAGTTATTTTAGTCAACAAAATGGTACCTGCAACTTTATATTATGATGTGATTACAAATGGTATTACATTACAAAATATATAGTATTATATGCACACTCTGCAGAGCCAGGTCTCTTCAAGTGATAGAGGTTTGTCAGGGAGGAGGGTGTAAGAGGAGAAAGAGGTGAAAGAACATGCTAGCAGTACTAATGCAGAAGATGAGGATGGAGCTAATGAAAGAGGGTGCACAGAAAGAGACAAAGTGAGGATGACTCCAGGTTTGTGGCCAGCAAAAATAACTGATATGGACAGGGAGAGTATTGTTAGGAAATTGACCACAAGAGCTGAAGACCCAGAAATGCCACAGGGTTCAGAGGGAAGGCAATTCCCAGACACCTTGCAGTACATTAAGGCAGCCAATGGAAGAGAAAGGCTGAAGAGAGACTGGTGTTGTATTTATCATAAATTCCCCAAACCATGACAGGAATCAGGCTCACAGAGACTGTCACATGAAGTGGAGGAATTTGTAACAAGCTGTAATGGCAGTTGTTGGCATTGATGGTCAGTTGCATAAGCAGATACAAACAAAAACAGAGAATTTGCAGAGAATCCAAGAGGTAACACTCCACCTAGCATCAAGGAATTTACTGTCAGGGGTGAAACCAAAGACCTGTAGGTGACATCCACTGTGGTAGCTTCCTTGGCACAAAAAAGACTGAAGAGTTTTGAAAGTAGTTCTAAAGGAAAGAGAGGATGCTATTTACTATTCAGTCATTTGAGATACTACGACAGGCATTTAGCATACTGAGAAGAATGTTGTGCTCACAAGACATGAGTTCTAACAAAGAGACAGATGACTGGGAGATCACTGATTGCTTTTGAATGCAAGGACTTAAAAAATAAAAAGACAGGAAGTGAGATCGGGGACATACATTCCACACCACTGCAAAAATTATAGAGGGATTTTGGACTGCTCTGAAAGATGGCCAGGTTAGTGAGGTTTAAGTCCCTTCTGTGTGCCAACCGTTGATCATGAAGTATTCCAGAGGTCTTACACTGCAGTGTTAAAATGAAGACAGCTGTACAATGGTGCCACTTCCCCCAACTTGTCTCCTCTTTGTCTCCTCTATACTGTTTGTAAGATGCAGCCGCAAAGCATTTTTGCAGACTTGTGCACTGCTTTACATATAATTTGCACACAACTGGGGCACCCTGGTAGCTCATCTGGTCCAGACTGAGTCCTTACTCCAGCGGCCCAAGTTCGATTGTGGTCTTAGGCCCTTTGTACCAGTCATCCCCTCTCTCTGCTCCTGCTTCACATGTCTCCCTGTGGCTGTTGCTGGTGTAGAGAGAGCTTTCAGTAAATTAAAACTGGTTAAAAAAAAAACTATTCGAGGTCCACTTTGTCTGTAAAACGGAATAAAGTCTTGTTTATTGATTAAGATCTGTGGCATGAGGTTGATATTGTTGCTGTTTGGTAGATTATCTTGATTCTCAGTGGTAAGATAGTACTTGGGTAAAATGGGTAGTTGTAGGTTTGGCATCAGGGGGAGCCATAGCATCAGAGGGAAACAGAAAATGACATTTTACCATTCCTGTCTTTATATGAAAGGTTTTTATATCAGGTGACCATGTGTTTAATGTATGAACCCAAACTTCTTTTCTTTCTTTTTTTCCTACTGTTTTCTTTACCATGTCTCTGACTCTAGGGGGAGGCCTTGCTTTAGTTTTCACTAAATGTAAGAAGACTTGAAGCAGGGTTCAAACTGCAGCCCTTTTTTCTGACTCTTCTGATGTCACTGCAAATTTGTCATCTTTTAACATATATTTTGGGGCTGGACTCGACAGTCAGCTGCACAGTGGACCATGTTAGATGCTAAACCTGTTCAACATCAGCAAGTTAGCTTTGTCATTGTGAGCGCGTTAGCATACTCATGTCAGTATTTAGCTCAAAGCACCACTGTATCTAAGTACAGCCTCACAGAGCTGCAATCATAATTTTCAGATTGTTACAGGCATACACTAAAATTTGTACAAAGATTTAAAGATGCTTGGAAGCTGAGTCGCTCTGCATGAAGAAAATGTTACAGCTTTCACTTGAAGGACACTTGAAAGTTGCAAATACATCTGAAAATACATATTTTTTATTTTCTCATTTCCATGATCGCATCCCTGAGAAATTCAACCTGCACGTCTGTCTTTAAGATGGTATCCTTGTCCTCCAGCAGTCAGTGTGACACCAGGTTTGCTGTTGATGGTTTGAGACGATGTTCAGTGTTTTATCATCTCTGAGGTTTAATGAGTTCGGCTCAGAGTTTGTGTGTGTCTACTCACCACAGAAGAAGAAAAGGTGTTGAGCAACAGATGGTTCCCCTCCTGAGATCAGAGCATCCCACTGGAACAATACGGCTGTGATTAATGAGAGCACACGCACACGCACACGCGCGCGCGCACACACACACACACACACACACACACACACACACACGGCTGACACTGCAGGTGATAAATATGTGGTTCAGTTATGATGCGGCATTGTTTCATACAGTCCCACTGGTATAACATGCATAAATACTGCACACACACACACACACACACACACACACACACACACACACACACACACACACACACACACACCTGTTCGGCTCATTATTCCCTTCTTTTGAACACACACCTCTGCACGTTTGGTATTCCTGTGAGGACACAGGTTTCAGTCTGATAAAGATGCTCTACTTGATCAGAATCAGCAGATATTTGTTTTATGACTCAGACTCAGTCATATTTGTGCTTTTTTATTGTTTATTGTTATTATTCAGATTCTTCTGCTGTTTAAGGTTTAGGCTATAACAACATTTGATCCAAATGGCCCAATTTTAGAGCTCACTTCCCCAACAAAACACAAAAAAGTGCTCATCAAACATGCAGTTCAGGTCATTTTTTTGTATAACACACTTTGTGCACAAAGGCATTTCAAAGTGCTTTACATTATGCATTAAACCCATAAAAGAGACACAACCTTTAAAAAGGTAATTAAAAAAGACATGAATACAGGATGGGAGGGCGAGGTGAGTCACAGTGAATATTTAATGTTTGAGGTGGTCAAACGTGGAGCGAGTCTGATATCCTGTGGAAGTTTGCTCCAGCTCTGTGGTGCACAGTGATTAAATGCTGCCTCTCCATGTTTAGTTTGCACTCTGGGTAAAGTTAGTAGCCTGATGACCTGAGAGGCAGAGAAGGTTCATCTGACAAAAAATAGTCAGAGAGAGAGTCACTGAAAAATGTGAAGACAAGCAGCAGTACTTTAAACTGTGGAAGCCAGTGAAGAGACCTGAGCGCTGGTGTGATGTCTCTGCCTTTCTTGGTCTTTTTAGGGCACTAGCAGCAGATCTCTGAATGAGCTGAAGTTGTCTTTTTTTGGAAAGGCCTGCCTTAGATCTGCTAATCCCCACAAGAGAGACATGAGTCTAAGAAAAAGTCAAGAGGATTTTCATTTCAGGATCCAACATGAGGCTGACCGCTTTTAGAAAAGCTGTTTTTACCTCCTTCATGTGAAGATGTGAAAGGTGAACAGACAGATTTTAGTATGATCTGCACAGCAAGATGAAGTAAAGGATCAAAGGCCATAATCAGTGTTGACAAAATGAGAATTTGTACATAACATGTGCATAACATGAGCATAATTCTCTCAGTGTTTTTTCAGTGTTTGAGCTCCACCACACAACCATCTCAAGCCTCTGCTACAAGCATTTTTGTCACCAGAAATGAGAAGAATTTGAGAAATGTTTCTCTGGTTTCATAACAAGCTTGTTAGTCCACAAGCTTCCACTGTCATTTGATCAAAACAATAATTGTGCTTCACACGGTTTCTCCATGGCGCTGTTTTGGAGCCCAGTGGAACTCCAGATTGCACTGTTGCAGATTTCAGCATGACTCCTAATGGCATTGTCAATCATGGCGGGACTCCTGATTGGGTTGTGGAGCACAGTGGGACTCCAGATGGTGCAGTCATGCACAGTGACACTTCTGATGGTGCTGTTGTCGAGCATGGTGGGACGACAGATGATGCTGTCGAGCGTTAGGTGACTCCTGATGATGCTCTTTTCAAGCATAGTCAGTCTGCAGATGGCGCTGTTGATCATGGTGTGACTCCAAATGATGCTGTTAAGGACTGTGGGACTCCAAAATGCAGGCTGGTATGTTTATTGCAAACAGCTAGCAATACAAAAAAGTGGCATGTGTTGGCATGCAACCAGCTGATGCAGCTGACAAAGATTTGTTCTGATTGAAAACAAATGTTTGACTTTTGAATAATCTTTTTTTGCATGAATAAGAGTATATTGATGCAGGTAGAAGCAATAGAATCAGCCAGTTTTTTGTCAATAGAGACGCACTTGAACTGCAGACACAACAAGTGTGTGATGTGTTGAGCTCTGTGTTGCTGGCATCACTGACTGGTGCTTATAAAAAGCAACCTTTGACCTCTGATTGTACGTATTGTTCTATGTTCTTATGGACACATTTCTTGTTTGCTCCTCTTCAACTTCAGCCGGCTGAGAAAACAAGTAGAGACCTGTGATTCAGTCAGACACACGATGATGAGCAGTGATGTGGCACAGAGTTCCATAATAGAGCTGCACCAACCAATATTTGTATATTAACAGTGGATACAATGAGCTGTGTGAACAGGGGCACCACAGGGAATTATTGCTTGACTCAGCAGTTCCTCTTCGCTGAACATGGCTTTTTACCTTGGTTCAGATCATTGTTTTGTTTTTGCACCCCATAATTTTGCTGTTTTTGTCTCAGTACTTTCACAATAGAAAAGCTCTAAAATTAGCTCTGCACTAGCTGCTCAGCATCAAACAGCAAATAGACAAAGTTTTTGTTGAGCTGGTGGAGACCAAAAATAGAGCTAAAAGGTAAGTTAATACTGGACATAGATTGATCAAATGGACACAAACATTACTCCAGTACGATGATTGATCTGCTTGATGTACAGACTTTGCTCATATGTTAGCCATATAAACATTATGAAGTGATAATGTTGTGTTTACAGGTGGTTTCTGTTCAATCCAAGTGATCAATAAATTGTACATTTAAAGACACAACACAGCATAAGCGACAGCATTTAATGTATTAGTATATTAATGGTGGAAACACTTTGTTCACTAAATGTTGCTCTGGAAGAAGGAGAGTTTTTGGATTCACAGAAAAGAGTCCATCAGGCCTGCGGGTCCTCAGTGTCTGCTACTCATCGTCTGTATGTTTAACTGTTGACAGGGTCTGTCATGGTTACACGCTGTGCTACAGTATATCCTCTCAGTATAACGTGTCATCTGCTGAGTCTTCTGGGTAATGTCTGTTCTTCCCTGTGATGATGAAAAAAATCTTTGTTTCCTCACAAAGAGGAACACCAGACTCAAGTTTAAGCTTGAAGACAGCAGAGAGGGAGTGGGTGGAGGTGACCTTTGACCTCTGACCTCCCAGTGGTGGAATAACCTTTGAACTCTGTAAGAAGGAAAATGCAGAGAACTGCAGATGTGACAACAGAGCTCCATTCTGCTGTCCAACAACAAAACACAGCACCGCGCATGTGTGTGTATGTGTGTGTGTGTGTTAGCCTATTCATCATTAATACACTTAGTTTGTCAGATCTGGGACAAAACAGAACAATAGAGCTGAAACACTAATAACACACCCAGACTGTTCTGTATATTTTACTGTTTCTTTCGGAGGGGAAAAAAGCGTGTTTCCTGTCCCATTTCTCTCACACTTAGCTCTGCTCCTCCCCTGCTGCTGCACTTATGGAACAGTATTAAAGACAACAGTGGTGAAACAGAAATGTAAGCACCAATAATCTGTGACTTGAGCTCATGGAAAGACAAATACCTGCAAAACTTGACATTCCCATCCACATCAGCTGTACCAATAAATGTTAGGATGCTAACACGCTCTGCTAAGATGGTGAACAAACATTTTACAGCTAAACACCAACATTAGTACTGTCATTGTGAGCATGTTAGCATGCTGAGGTCAGCATTTAGCCCGCAGGCAAAGGGCCAGTGGCTGTAGACTCTTAGTGTTGTGTTTGCCTGGACTCGAGTAGCACTTTGAGCTGTTTGTCCAAGAGTCCGTCTCCCTTTTGTTTATCTTGACCTGGTGTGCGAAGACAGACATGCACCTGCACGGCACAGTCCAACTACCTGATGAACAGGTGGCAGTAACCTGCCAACATATGGCACAATGCACCAACAAATGCAGAGAAGAAGACTACAAATTAGTAAACATGAACGCAAGCAATGCTGGACTGAAAATGCTTGCAAAGTGGTATGAGGAAGGAAATGCACTCAGTGGGTTTGTTAGACCATCAAGCATGTATGTTATTTGTGTTCATTGTTACTCAACAATGTACTGGTGAGTAACAATGAATATAAACTGTTTGTTTACAAGAAAAGTCCACAGGACGCTTTTCATTAGAGCCTCACCAGCTAAAGATACTGTACCTCTGGATTCTCAGCTCATTGGTTAGTTGAGCA
Organism: Chaetodon trifasciatus; assembly: GCA_037975065.1. Lineage (NCBI taxonomy): Eukaryota > Metazoa > Chordata > Actinopteri > Chaetodontiformes > Chaetodontidae > Chaetodon > Chaetodon trifasciatus. Next base: position 15,990,670 of record JBBMOE010000006.1, read on the forward strand.
CAGGGCTGAGGCTCCCAGTGAGGACACTGAGGTCATGTCCTCTCTGTTTTTCATGGGAGTTTAAGGATTTTAGCAATCTGTAGGGACATTCTGGCAGGATTTAACAGCATTTAGATATTTATGTTGAGAAATAACATTATGAGAAAATATGGCTGAACAAACAGCACATGACGATCAGTAAATCAAGTTGAACTCTACCATGCGTGTGTGTATTTTTGCGTTGCTACACAATCACAAAACACCCCCTTAGTCTCTCCCATGGTCGCCATGGGAACTGTGGACAGGAAGGACAAATTTAATTTCATTAGACATGGTATTTATACACACACGCAGTCTGTACATCCTGATACATATTTGACATTTGACCTCTGTGTTTGTCTGCCTGTCTGTGTTTCTCTTTGAACTCTCGTAGCACAGCTGATTTAGTGGAACTACTTTTCTTCCAGCAGGGCGTATTGATACGATGCTTGGCAGGCAGTGCAGGCAGTGCAGGAGCTTGTTTGTCTGCAGGAGAAGTTAGGAAATAAGTCACTTCTGTTTATTTATGTCCATGGTTCAGATATCAGTTATCGTGAGAAGTGTCATGATGTCAGAAGAACTTTAATGAGTAACTGCTCGTGGTGGGCTTGACTCGAATGTTTGATTTGATCGATTCGATCATGTCTTTCATTATTTTCCTGACATTTTAGATTTTGGTCCTAACTTAGAGATTCTACTGTATGTGTTTATATATATCTATAAAGCCGTTCACACCTGGTGAGACCTGCTCTACCTCTGATTGGCCCATGGCCCAACCGCAGGCCACCGCACCAAGTAAGAGGTGAGCTTCCAGCAGAACACATTTGTCAGTGTGTGTTTGTTTTATCTGACAGTTTCAGCTGAAAGTCTGAAAATGTTTACTCCACTTTGTTCATCCGCTCGCCAGATGACAGCAGAGTCTCTTCCTGTGTCTGTGTCTGGGCCCAACAACTAATTTTGTCTCATATTCATATTACTACAAGAGACTGTCTGTCTCTCTCTGTCTGTCTCTCCGCCTTTTTCTAGGTCCCTCGCCCCTGGACAGAACAGATGTTTTGCTCCAGAGGCATTGTGGGTCTGTGTTGCTGTGGCGAAGCCTGCAGTTATGCCAGCTGTTCTACTTCCTGATGTCAACATCGCTACTGGCAACCACGATGAAAACAACAACAACAACAACAACATAGTTTCCATCAACATAGTCTCCACCATGGTGAGGAGTAGGCTAAACCCTACATTAGCATAAATACAGGAAGCTCAGTGTATTTGGTGTGTGTGTGCATGTGTGTGTGTGTGTGTGTGTGTGTGTGTGTGTGTGTGTGCGCTCTCTCTGCTCCCTGCAGCATTCACACACTCTGACTACAAAAAGCTGTTTATGTTGGAAATAGAAACCAGCTGCAGTTTTCAGAGTTTCCCTCCAATGGTGCTGAACGGACAGGAAGTGACCTCACTACAGCTCTGGTTTCTGATTGGAGGCTATTGCTGCGGCTCTCCCCTTACAGGATGTCCCATTCCTGCCATTCTGTCTCACTTCCTGTTTGTTTATTTTAACCAGGAAAATAAATAGCAGAATAAGAAATCTGGACACACACACACGCACACACACACACACGCACACACACACACACACACACACTGCAGTGCATGCAGCTGTCAGCTGCTTGAGAAAAGACTTCCTTGTTTTTTGGGAGAGAGATGAATGAACAGTAGAGTCGTTGTCAGGACAACACGCAGCAAACATCACTCTTAATGTTCAAGATGATTTAGTCCAATTGGTGAAGTTTTAAAAATTACACACTCTGCTGAGAGTGTAAACAAAGGCCACCATAAATTAAACCAAAGCAAATGTATACTGTGATTCAACCCTGTGTGCTTTACAAAGCTGACAACAAAAGATGCTTTGTTGGCTCAACATATACGTTTAGTGGGGTTTTCTGTTGATCTGCATAAACATAAAGAATGACTTGTTGAGTACTGATAATGCAAGAAGACACTGAGGAGCCTTTCCTCAATTGACGGTTAGCTAAAACCCTCCGATGAACAGCGACTGTCGAATCACAGCTTATATAACTCAAACCTACTATAACTAAGCACAACAGGTCTGTCAAGCTTTGGATTTCTCCACATGTTGAAGTGATGTGCATGAAGCGGCAGTGAGAGAGTACTCTGCATTTACTGAGCTCGGAGGAAGGGGTCTTCAAGTCCATCCAAAACCAAAGCTACAACAGCAAAAGTCAAGGCACATTTCAGGAACTAACCCAATTTTTATATAAAACCTAACTAATAGACCATAATATTACCTCCAATAAGACCACAACCTGTAAAATATGTTTATGTTTGTACTAAACAGATTACTTCTATCATGTTAGTGAGTTTTAGAGGTGTTGGTACAACTAGAGAGCAAAGTAAATTTCCCAAAATGCCAAACTATTCCTTTAATGATATTTGGAGAAGGTACATACAGTAGACTTCAGCATGTCTTCAGTGCTCAGGCCTTAGTTGGCGATGTCACAGTGACCCTCTTTCTGATGTCCAATCAGGAGGAAGCAGAGGTGGGGTGTGTGCCTGTGTGTGTGTCTGTCCAGGATGTTATTTTTTCTCACTGACAGCGATGAAGGACCCCACTCTTATTTTGACACAAGGTCAGCATTCAGTGCTTTTATTTTGACGTGCGGACACAGGAGAGGCCTTGACAGAGGTGAACTTCCCAGGAAGAGGGAGAGACGGAAACAGAAGATGAGCCAACATCTGTCACCGTGGGCAACGGGTGCCAAAAATCTCCCCAACGATGGCTGATCAGCCAGTGAGTGCCTCATTGTCAAAAAGCAAAGAGGAAGTCCAGTGCAGCCACTATGGTTACTGAGGTATTTACAACCAAAACCAGCTGAGAGGAAGCAGCAGTCAGTGTGGTGACCTTTGACCTCTGACTGTTTCTGACTAATGCAATTTTTTCCAACCACAGACACATTTCCTCAAACTTTCTTAGGGAAACTAAAAACCTCACCACACCCAACTGGACACCACAAATCTCCAACCAGTCAGTGGTGTTTGACCACATGAATTACAGATACATCCAGACTGTGTATTCACATCGAACAAAAGTGTCTGCTGAATGAATGTAAACATTTAGATTGAAAAATCCTCATTTATCTGAACCTGAATGAAAATATCAGCCTGTTTTCCTGCTGTTTAGTAAACATTTTAAATGTATTTATTAGAAGGTATAAATCAGACATAGCAAAAACACATAAGCACTGCGACCAAGAACAGTGCTTCATTAAAACAACACAAAAACACAGCTTGGTGTGGTAATGTTGTTTCACGTGCAGATGAGACATGAAAGGTGCTCAAAAACTGAGTCTTATAGTACTGTGAGATGGGATTTTACTTTATTCATTGCAGTAATTATTTCATCTTTCATAGCGGCAATCGCCAGTTAAACTGTGGAAATATAGAATCTTACTGTTACAAAGTAATCGAACAGGAACATGTGTTTCATTTAAATATGGGATAAATAGTGTGTGTGTGTGTGTGTGTGTATGTGTGTGTGTGTGTGTGTGTGTGTGTGTGTGTGTGTGTGTGTGTGTGTGTGTGTGTGTGTCTCATGTGACAGCCATGTTGCATTCGGGTCACCATGTGATTCCTGAAGGACAAACAGTGGAAAGAGGTCATCTCACTGTTGCATTGCTTCAGCACAGTGTGTCCCCAGTCATGGGTTTCAAGCCTGGAGGTGCGTGGGCCACATGACAGGAAGGGATGTACAGATGACAGCACATACATATCAACAATGAGACTGATTCTGTCTCTGATTTAGATCTGGGTGTCAGGATCAAAGTTCTTGACAAGTTATTCAGATTCCAAGAACTCAGTTCATGGTGTCTACACAGATGAAATGGGGCTGAAGGGTCTGATCTAGAAGCTGCATCAGTGAGGGTGGCTGATGATGGATACTGCAGATGTTGTAGGGATGGAGATGAATATCCAGTGGGTTGGTTCTGCTGCTACTACTGGGATCCTTCTACACATATAGCAGGTAGAGCAGAGGACAAGGTCCCTGAAATGCTCATCATCGCTCACAGAGCCAAGGTCTGTTTTCCAGGGGACACATCATTTAAGGGTGGAGTCCCATTTTTTTCAAGTTAATCAACACTGTCATGTCCACAGCGGACACTGCAATCACTCCTTTTCTTCTTCTATGAAGAAATGTGGGAAATACTGTCCAGCCATAACACAAAGAGGACTTTTTCTGCTGAAAAGATAGCAACTTTAGAACATACCATCTTCATTTGTCCAACCTTTCACACATACACTGCAAACATGAACTTATCCAGAGATTAGCAGGAGGAGCTGTATGTGAGAATGCAAATGTCCAAATCATTTGGACTGTACAGAAAGTCTGAGTAATGTCTGATTTCTTTTTTCTCAACCAATCAGTTTCAACTTGACCCTTGTTTGTTATCAATGAAATGAGAGCTGTCCATGATGTTCCACGAACGTGACCCCGTGATCGACGAAAAGGCAGAGCTACCAGTTCTATGCAGATAGTAAACAACACCGATGCTTTCCTGCTTCCTGTTTTCAACTGACTGTCAATGTTGGTTTCTTTTAACTGTGACCAAGATCTTTCTCTAACTTCTCACTTTCTCACCCTGACCGAGTGTTTCTTCTGCCTGAACCTTACTAAACCTTTAGCACCATGACAAAGTTTTCTGCTGATGGGGGCTGTCAGGTCAGAAACTGCTTCTTTGTGTCGATCTGGAGGGCAGATACAAATGAGGTGTTTTGTTGCAGGCCAAACGCCTGAACTGAGCCTCGGTGGAATGAGCCAGGAACATTTTATTCATTCTAAAATGATGTCACTTTCTCTGAGTAGACCAGTTTCCAAGATTGATTACAGCTGTGTGCGTCAGATGACACTATGTGTCAAAGCATAATGAGACATGGAGCAGTCCAATTGCAAAAAGTCACGTCGGGAGGAAGAGCTCCACCTCCAGCAGAGTCTGTAAATGAATCATCAACAGTTGGAAAGCTGTGGGAGACGACACAGCTGGTAATGTGAGTGCATTTTGCAGTTAAAGACTCAGTAAGATGTCACACAGCAGTGTCTTAATGCTGAGATCATCATTTTCCATCCTAAATAATGGTCCAGGATGAAGGACTGAAGGAGGGGAGCCCCTCAATGAGAAGAAGTTCTGATTTGTCAAAGTGAAGGTCAAAGGCTTTTTATTGTTCCTCCACAGGTTTTCACAGTAGCTAATTTCATGCACTGTCTTCAGTCCCACACTCCATACTGACAGCGTGAATGACGTGCTGTGTAACGATGCTGACAGAGCATTGTTCTGTCGGGTCATTCATATCCTGCACTGCTCTCAATTACCTGTAATCTTCATCAAACTGCATCATGTCACCTGTTATGATCAGAAAATGAAGACGTCATACTGGTTTCTAATGTTCTCTGGCTCTGACTTCTAACTTCATTCTACCCAAATGGAGAATGTCCTCCATCTGCCTGTGTCTCTCTCTCATGCTGGTACACGTGCGTGCGCGCACACACACACACACACACACACACACACACACACACACACACACACACACACAGAGGAGCTTAATTAAGGATGATATTAGTGTGAACCCATTATATGGACCTTCCCCCCACACACACCCACACCTACCACAGGAGGTCACAGATATGAAGCCAACAGCTGGATCCAACACACACACACACACACACGCACTCACACGCAGGCACAGTCAGAGCTTTTCCGGTCTGGCAGGAGACCACAGTGGGACAAGGTCTTGTGTGTGTGTATGTGTGTGTGTGTAGTTGTCAGAGATAAGCATGTCAGGACCTCAGAGAGATAAATCCAGGATGAAGCCCCCTCCACTCACTCACTTACACACACACACACACACACGCACACACACACACACACACACACACTCATGTTTTCATCACTTTTGAGGACATTACATTCAATTGTATTAATTTTCTGGAGATGTCCCCTAACCATAACCATAACCACACCTACACACACACACACACACACACACACACACACACGCAGGCACTAATAGCAGTTTGAGCCAATCAAATCGTCTCTCAGCGTTCAGCTTGTTCACAGACGATCAGTTTCCCTCCAGGAGAGATTTTGACTGCGGCTCATCAACATAATTAATTGATGCTCATTAGTTTAATGAAGCTGCAGGTTAACAGAACAAAACCCTCAGTGTTCATTTAAGTCTTTGACACAACAGAAGAATTCATTGAACACCTCAAGTCTCATCAGCTCCACAAAGAAACAGACAAACATGTAAACAGTCAGTGACAAATTAACAGTGTTTAATGAAGAGGAGCTGACAGCCTGTCAGTCACATGAGCATCACTGTGACTGTGGAAACAGCAAACAGATTCAGGCGAAACACATGATTGTGTATATAATATTCTTCACGGGCTCAGGAACACTTTGTAAAACCATTATCTGTAAACTCAGTTTGTCCCTACGAATGCAAGTTAAGACTCCACCATGCTGTTCTGGCTGTGTGTGCTCCATGTGCTCTGTTCAGGTGTGCTACATGTGATTGCTGAATGAGGTACACCTGGCTGGGACCGAGGAGCTTAAAGGCTCCATCAGAAGACAAGGCCTCTGGCATGGAGACTGCTGGTCTGGCTAGCTGGCTTATTCTCATGATTTGGTGGTTTTATTTGGTGGTTTTAAAGGTGTCTTTTTGTGGTTGAGTTTGGTCAGTGGCGTCATGGTCGCTCCACAGGGCCACCTACGGGTACTTCTCTGGGCCCGAGGTCATCTGACATGGACTGACGCAAACTCAAAGTGTGCTGTGGTCTGACGAATCCTCATTTCAGATTGTTTTTGGAAATCATGACCATTGTGTCCTCTGGGCTGAGGAAGAAAAGGACCATCCACATTGTTACAAGCTCAAAGTTCAACAGGCATGCAGCATGGTTAACATGCACATCTGTGAAGGCAACATTCATGCTGAGAGGTACATTACAGGTTTTGGAGCAACAGGCTTCCAGCCCGATGTCTTTTTCAGAGACGTCCTTCCTTATTCTAGTAAGATCGATGTTGATGTCAAAGGTGCAGGCACTTGACTGACCTGCTTGCAGTCCACACCTCTCTCCCACTGAAAATGTGCAAAATACGACAAAGGAGACACTGAACTCACAACTGAAGTTGTATATAAAGCAAAGAATTTCATCCTCAAACCTTAAAAAAATGAAAAAGGCTTACTGAGTGTTTAAAAGGTGATGCAGCACAGTGGTAAACATGCCCTTGTCCCAACTCTTTTAGAACATGTTGCAGGTGTCAAATTCAGAATGATTGTATATTTACAATCAATATTTTATCAGTTTGAATATTAAATGTCTTGTGTTTGTACTGTACAGTTGAAAGAGTTTTACAAATCATTGCATTTTATTTTTTGTGGGGTTCACAGTTGTAGCATTGCACATGGTATTCAGTAATTTCCTCTCCTGAAGCTCTCAAGAGCCTGTGCAAGCTAGATGAACAGTCGTAATGTGATTTATAGGTCAGATTTTCATGCAGGAAGCAGACAGCTCTCATTTAACTGATCTGATGTGTAGACTAATAATACTCTGGGAATGTTCTCATTTATTAGACAACTAGCCGTGGCTGCTGCTCCCTCCATTGTTTCCAATGTAAACACGATGACAGCAGTGAGGAGACACAGCACGGCTGCTGCTCCAGAGAACGTGAAGTTTTTAAACTGCCCATGTGGCTCGCTGTGTGACTATTGCATCCACAGAAACCACTGTGACGGAAACAAGACAGGAGCTAACTCTAGTTAACTTTGGTGTTATAAACCTTTTCACCAGCAAACAACAAACATGTCAATGAGGAAAAAAGGGTCTTGGAGCTACATCAGCTTCAAAGTCTGATTATCCAGTCTGAAATAACCATCTTGTGATATGAGCTAAACATAACCATGTGTCATGATGAACGCTAAACACGTCCCTTTTTTTAAAGATACATGATGAGATTAGAGTAGGTGGATATTAGCAACTTGTGATGAATGGTAGAGGTCCTTTATAGGATTGAACTGGGTGTGCGCTGCTGCCACCCAATCAAACTGCAGAACACCAACGTTGCCAGACAGATCTGAGCTTCTGTGTGAAATTCATCAAATACACAACTGTGCTCACTGCTAAATTGTGTGGACAGCTTGTGTGGACATACAGTCACTGTGTCACATTCATACTTGTCATGCTGATGAATCTTTATCATGACTCTTCCTGTTGAACAGCAGCATCAGAATCAGACTGCACTGACTGACCCTCACAGACAAGAACGGGCTGTCCGCGGGAAGTTCACTTCCTGGGGAGCACAATGGCTGTTGTTCCAGACAGGATGTGACATCATTCTGAAGGACCTCAGGACAGGAAGGAACTGCTGTGGGTGAAACTGTCTCCTCTTGTAAAGTGGAGGACAGAGCTTTATATCTGTCCATCCAGCTTCTGATCCACATCCGCATGACTGTTACAGCTGAGGCCAGAGAACGTAGATGTGAACGTAGATGCACATTATCAGATTGAGTTGTATATTTAAAGCATTCCTGCTGACATTCTTTCATTTACTGTGCGGATAAGAGGAACAATCACGATGAGAGGAATGCTATGGGATTTTACAGTTTTGTATGGGACTGAATGGAACCAAAATGGACAATATTAAATAAAAAAGGACACTGTGAAGTAAAGAATATTGGTGAAAACATTAGCGGTAAAATGCCTTTCTAAAATTAAGACACTATAATGACATATTAAGGGCTATAGACTATCTTCTTCTATACCCCCGATTATCCCTTTCAGGGTTGGGGGGCGGCTGGAGCCTATCCCAGCTGTCAACAGGCAGGGTACACCCTGAGCCGTTGAAGCCAGGAAGAACATGCAAACTTCGCACAGAAAGGCCCCACCCAACCCGGGGATCGAACCGGTGACCTTCTTGCTGTGAGGCACGCGCACTACCTGCTGCCCCACCGTGCCGCCGGCTATAGACTAATAAAAATAAAATCAACTCCTTTTTGAGACTATACTACTATGAAAATGCAGAAAAAGATTTCACGATAATTCATGTTTTTTGTTGTCCAGATTGTTGTTGTCCATATTGGTCAGAAATATGAGATTGCCCATTTGGCCCTTGTTTGTAATCTCTATAAAGTTTTGTGAATGTATAGCTTTGTCTTTGGGCAACAGACTTCTAGGATTTTATGTTGGGAAAGGGCCACCTGATGCACCTGTCGGTAAAAGTTGATTTACACTTAATGTTGGTGAGAACTTAAAAGGACTCAAACATGAAAGTGTGTGACCATTGCACAGCCAAAACATCTGTGCATTTTTCCCCCATGCTAAATTTTGGCAATGAAAACTGCACTGCTTTACATTAAACATCAAAAGTACAGCAAGACATCTTTTAATTACACCTATACAAAATAATCAACTGAATGGCGCTGACCAATCCCAGCTGTCCTGCTCTCCATGGGGTATCTCTGCAGCTCTGATGTGTTGTTACAGGTTTGAGCTGCAGAGTCTCCACAGCAGCCTGACACGAGAACATAAATCCAGCTGTGTTTAGTTAAAGTTTGAATGCTCGGGCATAGTCTGCTCATCCTGACCACAGAGGACTGGAAATAACCCTGACTGAATACAAACATGAAGGCAGAAACACACCAGACTCCAGACTCATCACACAGTACCTTAGACTGACAAAGGTTTGTTCAAACTGTGAGTATGTATGATGAGAAAAGACAGTAGCTCCTTTCAGAGATGCATCTCTTTATGCCCATTTTAGATATGGAATACATAACATTACTGACTTCACACATCCATTGAAGTGGCAGCTTTTTCTCATTCAGACATGACAGCACACCTACAAAGTGTTTTCATGTTTGCTGCATCAGTGATGGATTTTTAAAGGGACATTTTACCACATTTTATTTGGATGTCCAAACAGCAGTGATGCTAAATGTAGTCAATTAAAGCAATAAAGAAGCAATAAATTCCTCAGTGCTCGTTACATCGACCAAGGAAGCTGAATCCTCCTGCTCGCGGAGCACCAGTACTCTGCCTCGTCCTACCTTTCCTCGTGCTTCCCTGTGTTTTTTTTTCTGTCCCTTTGTGTCATGTTAGTTTCTCCTTGTGTCTGTGTGTGTATGTGTGTGTGTGTCTGGACTGGGAAGGCCTCTGCAGTCATGACTCACCTACACCTGATCTCCTGCCAATCAGCCACCACAGCTGCAGTCAATCCATAATTACCAGCCACAGGATAAAAACTCCGATCTCTTCACCAGTCTCTGCCAGCTTGTTGTATTAACTGGCCTGGAAACACCTCCTGGCCAATCAGCTCTCCTTGTGCTTTGTTTATGCTTGAGTTTGTTTGCCTTGCCTGTTTCTGAGTTACTAAGTCCTTGTTTCTCAAACTGCCAAGTCTGCCCAGCTCCAGTCCACCACTTGAAAACCTGCTGACATACCTCACCTTCCTGCCTCCTTTCTGAATCCACGTAGATCATCTCCCAGTGATCAATATACTCGCTTGTGACAATAAACGCTTTTATTATTCAAATCATCAGTATCTGTGTTCTGCATTTGGAGCCAACCCATTTCCTCAGCAATTAAAAAACACTGACTGGGTTACCTCCGCAGTACGAAGCTCCACAAAAAAATGAAAAACAGCATCCACCCTGATACCCACATTATTTAGTTGGCTTCAAATGATTCTTAATATTCACATAGTGTCCCTCAAAATTACAGCATCAGTCAAACATCCTGTGGCAGCACCACCCCAGCCTGTAGCTATTACTATCTTAGCCAAAGCATAGTGTTAAGTGCTAAAAGAAACTCGACCGTCATCTGTCCTCTCGGCCCTGCTGGTCTTGAGTATCTTTTCCACTGAAGAAGGTCTCCAGCACATCTCTGTTGAAGCGAGTAAAACTGTCATGCCTATTAATGCACACACAGGCAGGTGAGCTCAGTGTCGGTGACAGAATCCAATCAAAACTGTCCACACTGAAATTCAGTGCAGCAGAATGATTGACTGCTGGCATCAGTGGGCAGTTTGAGCAAAGTCGCTGTTTGCTCTCAGCAGCTCAGGTTCTGGATGGTCCCTTTAAAGTTATTGTTCTGTTGAAGCTATTACATTAGCATTATTAGACAGCAAATTATGCTGATTGTTTTATAATATCCTACAGTGCACAAGCACTGATTTACAGAATATTAGATTAGGACTAATCCCTACTTGCTCACATGCTGTATGCAAAGTATGTTACTGGATAAATAGATCCATAAAATCAGTGTGAATGAGAAGTGAAAATATAAGGAGAGTCATGCTTGGTCCTTTTGTGCACCCATTGAACAATATATACAAAACAAAATATAAAAAATCAATTTCTTTGTGTTTTATATCATAATGCAATCATATTTTCTTCTGGTAACAAAAACTATGACACATGCTTACATAAGTTTGAACCAACCAATTTCAGCCAATAATATCATGACATCCACCAAGGCAAATTGCCAGAATCCCATTTGTAACTTACGCATCTGTTCTAACTTATGTCTCAAATCAGCTTAAACTGATGCACCTGCCTTGTGACTTCTCTTCATATGATGGCAGCACACATGAGGGTATAGTCCGGAATCGATATGGACTAACAGAGAAAAGCAAGCTTTTTGGAAGATGAGACGATGGTGATGTTGGAGGAGGTTGGAGCCAGGTAACACAAATTATATGGTGGACTAGATAGGGGGGTTGATAAAGCCAAACATGCAGCTTGGAGAGTCCTCACTGCAGTGAATGAGGTGGGACAGAGAGACAGAGCTGTGGCTGATATCAAAAAGAAATGCTCTGAAAGATAGAACAGCCACACCTAACTGCAGCAGTGGGGGCCTGACACACCTGAGCCCTTCCAAATGGACCAGCACATTGTGGCAGTTGCTGGAGAAAGTGCATATTGTTCATAGAGCTCACGCAAAGTTCACCACAGGCTTGGAAACATATGCATCCCAAACTGCAACACCCGACATAACTAGCAGGAAAATCAGACTGTGCTTAGATATAAAATCATTTCAGCTTCAAAGGTGTAAGAAATAACTACTTTGACGTGGTTTTCTGCTTTAGTCATACTTTAGATCAAATATGATCATAAGTCTGTTTTGTAAATGAGGCCCCAAGTGTTTATTATTGTAACCGTGATGATGAGGGCCCCCTAACCTTAACAAAGTACTTATTTTAACTAAACCATGATCTTTCCTAAACTGAACCGAGTTGTTTTCGTGACTAAATCCAAGCAAACCTTAATCAACTGTTGATAATAACAGTGATTTGGAAGGCGCAGGCAAATGATGTCGTCCTGCTGATAGAGATCAGCACTCATTCTGCACATTCAACACAAACAGGGCGCTTTGCCATTTAACTTGGAGGATTTGTTGAAAGCTGTCTCTGGTCCCTCTCCTGCACCACTTGACCACAAATAAACACATGAGCATGTGTTTTTTTTCTGCAAATCTTCTGTCTGAATAAAGTAACGAACATTTATGTCATGAACGCCTGAACGACAAACAAAAATCACTTGAACCGATAGGCGTAGCCAGCAATGTTTCCATGTCAAATCAAGTCTGCAATGAGCTCAGATGTCTCTCTTCCACAAGAAAAAAAACATCTGAGCTCTTTAATTGACTTGAATAAACGCATATATGCTGTGATTGTTTTTTTTTTTTTTAATCTCATTTTAGCTGAGGAGAGATGTGAGTGCTGCTGAACAGTCTCAGGCTGTGTGTGGAGTCATTTCCTCACTCAGCAGCCTGTGTGTGTATGAATGTGTGTGTGTGTCCGAAGGCATCTTCTTCAGTAACAGCTTGTGTTGCCTGTGGGACAACACACACAGACACACACACGCACACGCACAGTATAACTGCTGCAGGCCTGTAGCTCATTACTGATTCAACATATGGCCACACACACACACACACACACACACACACACACACACACACACACACACACACACACACACACACACACAGTAAGCAGTCTAATTCTTCTGATCATTAATTACTGTTGGATTTGAAATAAGACAGACTGATGATACGAACTTTGACCCAGTTCACTGGACCGAGTTTATTTATGTTGAGTTTCACAGTTGGGACTCCTGCATCAGTCTGTGATTGGAGTTCAGCTCTCTGTTTTCTGTCATTGGGAAGCAGTCAAAGGTGTTTCTTTCATCTACAAGGATTCAAACTTATTCAGGCCACAGAATATCTAAAAGTTCTGAAAAGCTGCTGTGTGATGAAGATGTTTCTCCTCTTATCTGAGATGCTTCCTCAGTCCTCCAGCCTGGTGGAAAGATTTTTAACCTTCTTTTTTAGTCTACTGGACTAAAATCATTATTATTATTATTATTATGCAGCTTAAGCTACCCAGTATATATTCAGTAGTTTGCGCCACCTTTACCATCTGCAAAATTAAAAGATCCTTACACACTGATGCCACAAAATATACAAATGCAAATACAATACAGTACAAATTTTTGAATGCATGATCCTTGCTTTCTTTTTATACGCATTCACATTCCTATTCTTACTTAAGTAAACGATCTGAATACTTTTTCCAGCACTGATGTACTGTAGGCTGCTATACCGCTGCCTGGAATTGAGCCCTGGACCTCTGTGTTGGTGTTTTGCCCTGTTCTTAACTTTTTTGGATCTTTCAGAAATTGATGTCACACGTGAGACAGATCACACTACAGTCATGTTGGACGTGATGCCACCTGTGAAGCATGTCAGGACATGGTGTCAGACTCTTATCCTTCCGCCTATAAGGTGAAGGTCTCTTTGCGCCTGTCCATGCACCATCTTCACTGTGGCCATGAGCAAACTGCCTTTAACTGTTGATCTGTGACTCTGCAGTTGCATGTTGTTGTTTTCTTGCGCTTGCTTCCTCGTTCTTCTCGTCAACAGGAAATGGTAGGTTCCCTTTTTGTCACCGTGTTTTGGAAGGAGGTGGAAGAAACTTGCAAGAAACATACTTGTAGGCTGTGTGCAACTGTGAGATAGTTTGACGAGTCATTGCAAAGACAAAACACACACACACACACACACACACACACACACACACACACTCGCACACACACTGAGGCCTGATGGAACCAATTAGCAGACGTTATCATGGCCTAAAGATGTCACAAGCTGTTCAGACAGCCCCTGCCTCCCCTCCTCCCCCCGGGGGGTCTTTGTGTGTGTGTGTGTGTGTGTGTGTGTGTGTGTGTGTGTGTGTGTGTGTCATTGCACATACATCACTGCTAAAATATTTACAGTCCTCTGTGTTTTACAGTTTATATTATTGACCTACATTCATCTGTGTATGAGTGTGTGTGTGTGCGTGCGTGTGATGTCATGGCTGTCAGTGACCTCAGCTACAGGAACATGTCCATATAAGGCTGTAAACACAGAGAGCTTCACAGAGCTGTGTCTCCTCATGTTTAAAATTGGACCGTTTTCTCTCCAAGTTCTGATCCGTGCATGTGTGTCTGTTTACCACTGTTGCTAGGAAACGTCAGCATCAATTTGACGGACGCAGGCAAAATCGAGAACAATATATGAGCTTGACACTTGAGCACGACTGAAGGGAGTGTGACAAAATTAGCGATTAGCATCTGAAATAGTGATTGGAAAAATAACTGACATCAAATTGGATTGAATGGATAATTCTAGTTTCTTACATCGTGTGTCTTATTTTGAAAACCTTGTCCTGCTTTTCTATCACTAAAAATAATGTGCTGACCAAATGAATAGCAGAGGCCTGTGAACACAGCAGCATCATTGAAAAGAAGTGTGATCTCACATTTTTGCTGTAAATGAAGGTGAAAAATGAAATTCTGACCCAAACTGTGAACATACATCACAGCTTACAGTCCCACTTCCTGCTTTAACTTTGACCTACTGTACTTACTGTAGCTGTGCACACATTTTACTGAACATTGAGGGATTACTACTGATATTTCAGGCATTCTCACTTTCTAAACAAATGTAGACAATCTGGGTAATCTGATGGTTTGTTTATAGCCTGTGTGATCACATGACTGCTCATGTTTTTTGACCTGCCTGAATTTTTTTAATTACATCTCAGTGAGTGTAATGTTATTATGGCTGATAGACATTATGGACAAAAGTGATGCAGTTTATCTCTCCAGTTTCATAATGAAAGAAGACATTAATTTTGCACACCGAGTATACCAGAGTCCAGAACTCAGACTGTGGTTTGGGTGGACTTGGGTACAATTACTTGGTCTGGACCCTGGTTCAGATAAAGTGCTCATGAGTAAAGTTCTGGTCATACCAGCGTTCAAAACAAGATCAGATCACTTCAATGAAATTACTGTAATCATTGCTTTTGCTCACAGGGGTCAAGGATTCAACTTTGGTGAGCTTTGACACACAAGTGTGCATCATTGACCAACAGCAAGCTGTCTTGACAGACCTGATCTTTGGGGGAACTGAGAATCAAAGAGTTCAAAATGGAGGAAGCTATCGTATCTTATTAGCTAGTGTTACACCATCCACCCCTATTTAACTCTCACACTGCAGAAGTGCTCCCATAAAGAGGGAAGGTTTGCAAATAGTTATGAGATGGGATTTGATGGTACAAATACGTCTTTTAAATAAACTTTGTGAACTAAGTGTCCTGAGGGCTGTACTACGAAGGCAGACTAATGGGTTAGGGATTAATGGGTATGTTGAGCCTAAAGCCAGTTTAACTTGGCCATGGTGACTTATGCTGCACAGTTAACTTGCTCTGGAGGATGTTAACTTCAGAGTTTCAGGATTTAAAATCAGCTTTTAAAAAGCACCACCCTTTCACTAATCCTGTTCCTAACAATATTCTCCGTGAGTGATAAAGATTATCAGACGAGGGAATAGGTTATGTTAATAATGTCACATAATTAAGCCTTGTAATTACGGAGGTGCAAACTGGATGCATCATGTTGGGAACCTACATACATTTAGGATAGCTGGTGATGCAGAAAATATTTTTTTTCCTGTTTGCCTCAGGTAACATTAACACTTTAAAATTTACACATCATCCATACACGAAAAAAACGATGAAGGCTCAGCAACAATAAGCCACTTTGGATTAGGTTTTTATGCTTGGTCCTGATTTGCTGCAGCTAATAGAACACAAATGAGAAAATTGATCAATCTATTATCATGGATAATATTCAACAATAACTCAAGCGATTTCCACATATCCATATTAGGGTATAATGTCAGACCTAAACACATTTACTCAGTGTAATGTTTAAATACGGTGTATCAAGTTTAAAGTTCTCAAGATTGTGCAGTTGTCATGTTAGAAATAAACAGGAGACACTGAGAGCTCACTGACGGGTAAAATAAATATATCATCTTAAGAAATTACAGTCTTAGCGGTTCCCTCTCTCTCCTTATTTGCAGCAACAGTATTGCTTTTTGCTGTTCTAGTTCTTTTATGCTCCTCATTGCTCTTCATCATTACAACTTGTGCCTTTTGACTGAAGCGGGCGGCATGCGATCAGTCCATTTTGTGCAGAATAGGTGTCAAATGACCACCAAATGCCCCTTCATGTGTGAACATGCACAAAGCCTAAAGAAAAGAACCTTGGTTAGGAGAGGAAGTTCAAAACCACCATGGGATGATTCAGGCGGTTTGTGTGTTAGCAGTTAGCTCACCAGCTGTAGTAGTTGACCAATTAGTCCTACAAGAAGTAAATGTCATGTAGTGTCCAGATCCACGGACCACGATGCATGGATCAGTTTCACTGTGCTGCTGTGAGCGGGTCTTTAATGACTCCTCCAATAGATAACCGCCAATCAGAAACAATTAGTTTCTGTTACGGTGGGACAGTGTGGAAAGATTCAATCAAAACAAACGGGTTTGCATCAGATGTGTATGTGTGTGTGTGTGCTCAGAGGAATAAATAGTAATTTCCTCCCATTTTCAGTAATGTCAGCCCCACCCACCTCCTCCTCCATCCTCTCCCTCCCTGTCTCCTCCTGACCCCCTATGGCTTCCTCCTCACACACACACACACACACACACACACACACACACACACACACACACCAATCTGAGATCAAAGCCCTGTATCTGATCAGACTGATCTGTAATCAGTAGATGTGAACACAGCAGGGATCAGCTGTCTATTAGCATACCACAGATAACAACACACACACGCGCACACACACGCAGTCTGTGTTATACAGTGAGTTCAGCGCTTCAGTCTACGAATTGTTTGCCATCATGTGGAGCTCTATCAGCAGAGAAGACAAACAAACAGTTACAGAGCCATGATCTGTTGTTTATTTATTATAAGTGGATGCATTTTTATTTTAGTTTTAATTTTGTTTCCATTTATCTTAGTTCAGATTTTGTAGTTATACATGGCTGTGATGTTAATTAATCAGCCACTTTAATCTAAACAGAGTTGGGTTCGTAACCAGACTAACAAACAAAACAAAGTGCAACTAAACAACAAATATGAACTGGAAAAACTGGAGTAAACAAAAAACTAAAGCAACTGAACATCTAAACTGAACAACAGTCAACAAGTTCTTAGCATAGCTTTCATTTCTGTCAGATAAAAAGGAACTATTTATTCTGAATTTACTATTGCTGTTTCCTCGTCCTGAGTTTGTGTGTTAATATCACATCCCACAGATATTGTTGGTGACACATTGTGTGTTTGTGTCTCCACTATCACAACGACCGCATCACCACAACAAAAGGATTTGATGGAGGCTCATAAATGCTAGCTGCTTGCCAAGGGATAAATCTTGGGCTGCTGAATTGACAAAGTTGTTTTCTTGATGTCGTTATTACACAGAATCGCTCCTCCACATCTGTAAAAACTACGACAACTGTAAAAACCGTACAACAGGAAGAATGCTGATGCTTGGTGAAAGAAAGTCATCTCCAAGCTGCTGCGCTGCAGTGAAGTGTGATTGGTTCTTGTCTCTATTTTTGTTTAAAATCATCATAGAGAGAAAGTTTGAGGTGACGTCATCATTCTGGAGGAACTTGTACACGCTGAAACACTTAGTCAGTGATTTCTATGCTCTGGGAACTGTTCTGAAAAGCTCTGTTTGGTGGACAAACTGCTGTTTTACTGTGGCTGGAGGGCATAAACAGACATGAAAATTTCAACCGTAGTACAGAAGTGTAGAAGCATCCAGGGACGTTGAAAAAAAATCAGACGAAAGTGAAAGAGAACGGAGCAAGTACAAAACAACACGCTCAGTCAGCCCATGATGGCTGCTTGACTGACAACCTGACTGCTGCGTTGTGTGCATTGAGAAGGACTGCTACTACACTGGCTGTTTTGTTTAAACTGGTCTTCCTGGCCTCTGTCCTGGCTGCAGCATGCTCTCTCTCTCGTCTCCCTGCAGCTTATCTGCTTCACGTCTTCTGTCCTCTCGTCCATCTAGTATCTGCCGTGACGTCTGACCTCCTAACTGCTGGCTGAGTGGAAGTTCACAGTGACCTCAGTGGACCCATCACACAACTAATGGGATGCTATTGGTGTGAGCAGGGACACTGAAGGCTGAACGAGCAGAATGGCAGTGCGAGTCCTTCAGTAACCTCATATGTGAGATCACACTCAAACAAAAGCACTTAAACCTGAAAACTGTTTACAGGTTGTAGTGTAAGCTTTAAGCATTAGCATGTCTGGCTAACTATCGTACTACCTTCAGTAGTATTGTATATATTAGTATAGTAATGCCAAGCATTACTAGCTTCCAAGGCCAAAGAATGTGTCAGTAACTGCTACTATATTAGTTTGTGTGGTCACATGTTCATGTTCAGTATTTCCCCACTGTCTGAGATGCTATCAGAGTTTAGGCTTACATTAGCAGCTCTGTCCTGCTCTTTATTGGATTTTAGGAAATATACATTCCAGTAACTCCTTTTAGCATGACTGTTGATAACATTATATCTGCTAAACCCATCGGTTAGCTCATCCAATCAGGGTTAAGTCAGAATGAAATAACACGTTTTCTAATTCAGAAATAAAATGAGAGACTGTCAAGTGTCAACAGGGCTGAAAAATGAAGCCAGTGTGGAGGTGTCAAAAACTTCAGTTCCTCCAGTGGCCACATGAGGCAGACTCCAAAAGTGAGCCAATCCCCATAGACCCCCATATTAAAATGCTAAACTTTACAGCAGAAATAAACATATTTACAGCTTGATACAAAGAACAAGTAACTCACTTGTTTAAATTATATTAAGACTTAAAGTTATACATAATCCATGGGCATGGGCACCACTTGGAGTGACAGATAGCCACTAGTTTTCAGCAACTGGGCTTCATTTGGTCCGACTCAGCTCCACCCATGCTGCACCTCTTTGCTCATTTTTGGGTTACCCCAAGGGGCCACTGTCACTGAGCTTCACAATGGCTCATCATAAAGCTATGGGTGACATCATGGGAACTACGTCTATGTTTTATACAGTCTATGAAGACTATACACATTTCCTTATAGAGCAATACAATGCGGTTTCTTTGTCTTCATCATGGATCATCACCTGAGGAAAGTCCAGCTGTCTGATTGACAGGTAAAAACAGGTCAGCAGTTCAAGCACAGTTTTGGTTAACAATAGCAACACACTTCAGACTCTGTTAGCACTTAACTGAGCGGTTGAACCAACCTAAGCATGGGTGGAACCGACTGCAAACACTTTAAACATGGAGGAGGATTAAACACGTCGCTCTTTGTTCCTTGGGTCAGTGGACATGGTTTAAGTGACAGAACGGACTCCCAGGTGTCCTGATATAACACAGTAATGGACTCAGAGGAGGAAACATGACTCTGCTTTGAGTCACTTTTTTTTAACGACATAAGGACTCTCAGAGTGTGTGGGAGGGTGGGAACAGTAGCCGGTCAGATTCCAGCATAATAACTGCAGGGTCGTTAACAGGAAATACCAACAAACACACTGAGTGAATGTATATGTGTGTGCGTAGCATAGAGTTCCTGTCTGACATTCACCAAAACAGTCTGTCTGCTGCACAACTGTCTCTCTGTCTAGAACTATTTTTATCACAGTGCTTAAAATCAGAATGACAGTTCATGATGAAGAGGTGTTAAATATAAAGTGTGAAGTGCTGAACAGGACAAGCTGCTCTTTAGACTTTTTTGAGTTGAAGAAAGTTTGGTACGTTCCTTTATTCTCTTTAATGTTGCATGTATTTATGTGTGAAAAGACACAAAGATACTCTAAAGAAACAGCGTTGAAAAATTTGCCCTCTTTTCTCGCGACCCTCTGGTGTATTTACTGGTCCGGAATAAATGAATCACATCGCGGTTTGAGTTCTTAGTGACTCTTTCAGGACAAATATTCTTCCCCCAAACTTCAGCTGAACTCAGTTAACACCAGCTATTCATCACTCCAGCCTCCAAACTACTTAGAAAGTCATTGTTTACTGAGTCCAGTGACACTGGATTAAAACAATTTGAATCACACAATGTAGTTCATCCGCTGAATTTATTTTTAGTGAATATTTACACAGAACAGCTGGATGGATCAGTTAACTATCTGAGTAACTGCAACAGCACATTACCAGCATCCTCAGCTGTACTTTATGTTTATTGCTAATTAGTAAATGTTAGCATGCTAATATGCTCAACTAAGATGGTGAATATTACCATTGTATTTGCATTGCATTGCATTTTAGCATGTTGGTGTATTCATTTAGCTGAGGCACTGCTGTATCTAAGTACAGCCTCACAGAACCACCAGCGTGGCTGTAATCTCTCTCTATTTACCATATATGCACTGTGTTTGTTTTATTTGAGTGTCTGGTTGTGGGAATGGAATGAAAAGAACACTAAAAACTCTACATATTTCAGCAATGACACAAAACTATGATAATTCACTAGTGCTCGAAATCCAGCTTGTAAACTGCTATAGAGTAGTAGAATGAGTGAAAGAGGGGGTGATTCTGCAATCTAATTTTACAAATTCAACTATTCTGCTGGATCACCCTTTTTTTTTTGCCACAGCCCTCTGCATCAGGAATCAGCCACTCTTTCACTCAATGATAATGCAGGTCAGAACACTGCCTTAATTATTCCTCATAGTGTTAGAAGTGTCACTTCAGTTGAGCAGGATTACAGACCACATGACAGCTGTGAGGCCATGCTGTGGTTACACTCTGGTAATTCAATTATACCCTAAACTTCTTTAATTGTCAGTAAACCAAAGGTAGCTTTTAAGAAGTATCATCTTATGTCCTCTCTTCATTTATGGTCCAGCAGTGGTGAAAGAAGTACTTAGAGTAGTAATGCCAGGGTGTAGACATAGTCTTTTACAAGTAAAAATCCTGCATTCAAAATGTTACTGCAGTAATTGTACAAAGTATGAAGTATTAGGATCAAAATAACCTAAAATACAAAAAGTAGAAGAAGCCTGTTTATTGTGCAGCATTTCAGAGTAATATATACAGTATGTATCTACATGTGTCCTGTATATTACATTATTGGAGTACATTATTGGTGCATTAATGCGTACTTTACTTTAGTGTTGCAGCTGAGGAGTGTGGGGCTGATTCCCCCAGGTAGGAATAAAGTCTTGCTGTATTTTAACCAATAACCACAAATTATATTCTATATAACTAATCTGAAACTGCAAAATAAATCGTAGAGTGAGAAGTAGAATATTTCCTTGTGAAGTGCAGTAGTGTAGAAGGCCTGTAAGGTAGAAAAAAAAATGAGAATAAGTAAGGTAATGTACAAATACCTGAAAATTGTACCCAAGTAAAGTGTTTCTGTTATTTTGTACTGCTGTGGTCCAGAGTCACATCTGTGACGTACAAGCTGTGTGTTTGTTGTTCCTACAGCTGTATATGAAGAGAATATGTATGTTTCAGTGTTCAGACACAAAATCAGATTACAGCCACACTGACTCCATTCACACTGTGGTGATAACTGAAGAGGAAACACCCCGAACACACGCTCACACACACCCAGGCACGCACGCAGACGCACCCGCGTGCACACCATCGCGCGCCTGGTTTAGGCGGACAACATTGCGGGGGTGGAGAGGAAACACCGTTAGACATACACTCAAAAGCGCACACACACGCGCTCTCACGCAAAGGGAGGGCTGGTCCCCGTGCGCTCAGTTCTCAGTTTCATTAACTTCATCTCACACTCAGATGAACTCTAGTTTTTGCTGATTTTTCTCTTCAGTTTCTTTCACTCAGTTTCATCTCGGCTCACTTTTCTGGCTGCCACAGAAAACCCGGACCCTCGTGCGCTGCCTCGAGCAACGGACAGCACGAGACGGTTAACGGACCGAGGAGCAACAGGAGGTTTCACGAGCGAGTCACACCGGGAACAAGTCGGATTTAACGAGGACTTTCGGAACTCACTGCGGTTCCCGGTACCAACTGGACCCGCTCTCTGACCCGGGATATCTGCAGCGTGAGCGGTAGGCTTCATTAAACTCCCATTTAGTTATAGTGGGAGCCGAATCGATAACCGTGTGTTGATTAAGTAGTGGAAAGACAGAAAATGAATGACAGTTGATGAAAAAAACGTTTTCAGTCATAAAAACACTAAACAAACACTTCCCGCTTCTTCAGTGCGACCGTTCTCTGTCTTAAACTGAATGTGTCTGCTTTTATTGCCGGTGGGTAAGATTGAAACATTAGTTTGTAGAGATTTGTTGCTTTTATTTTGTAAAGGCAGTCGTTTATTGATTAATTAATACTATTCTGTAAATAAACTAACAATAATTAGAGTAATTGTTGCTTTCGTCCACGAGTGAAATGTCCCCAAATCCTTTACTTCAGTAAAAGAACCAAAATTTAAAAATGCTCAAATTCCAGGAAACGTCCTGATATTGAACTTTTACTGACTAAAAAGATTGTTAAGAAGAGTTCAGTTGACAGGGCCAGACCTAGAAGTTTGGGGGCCCCAGACAAAAAGTGCGCTCTGTCACTTTGTTCCTCCTTTCTGTCACACTCTGGCAAATCAGATTTAAACAGCAGCTTGATGAGAACATTGATATTACCCTAACATCTGTCCTTAAATATGCAGCTACAGTCAGTAGCTGCTTCCCTTAGCTTAGCAGAAAGAGTTGAACAGCTAGCCTGAATCTGTCTGGACAAACTCCACCTACATCTTAGGATCTCTACAAGAATTTTAAATACAGTTATGTGAGTTTGAACAGACTGTGGACAGAGAGCATGAGTCTGTAGAGATGGAGGTGGGAAAGTCAACCATTGGTGATTCTTGTGGCTTCTCTGGACTCAAAGCTCATTCTGACCTGACTTGTGCTGGTTGTTGGTTTGTGTCTCTCCGGTGTCCTGCAGTTTATCCACCGTCATGCGTCCCTCAGTGGGCAGCGTGTGTGTGTGCTGCAGCCTGGCCCTGGTTCAGGTCTTGGTCCTGGTTCATCATGTGGCAGGATACAGTCTGGATCAGGACCACAGTCTGGAGTTCAGTGGCCCCTCGTCCTCCATGTTTGGATACTCAGTCCTGCTGCATCGTCATGGAGCTCACAGCTGGTCAGGATCTATTCTGTTCATCTGATATTGACCTCTGATTGATCCTGTATTGATCCTCTATCGATACAGTTTTCTTCTTCTATAGATCCACTATTGAGCCTGTATTGACCTTCCAATGATCCTCAGTTTATTTTATAATGATCCACTGTTTTTTGTTAATCTGCCTTTGACCATCTACCATCTATTGATCTACCATTCACTGTCTATTGAGGTAATACTGATCCTCTGTTCTTCTGCTGTTAATCCTTTATTGGTCTCTAAACATCAACTCATCCTCACCCACTCCTGATCAACTACTAATATTTTATTGATCTGCTGTTGATCCTCTGTTGATCCAATATTCTTCTTATTGTGATCTTCTTTCGATGTTTTATTTATCTCTTGTTAATTGGTTTTCTATTGATCCTCTGATTATATGCTTGGTGACCCTTTTTTGTGGATCCATTGATCCTCTATTAATCAGCCATTTATCCTCTATTGATCTTCTATTGATGTGTACACTGTTTTCTAGGATGGTGGGGGAAGCTGTCCATTACACAGTCATGCTGTAGTTATCAACTTGTATTAATGTCAAACTAATGCAAGGCGTACAGTGTTATATGGAACTATATTTAACCTCTGGAGATTTTAACTACATTTCAAAGCATTATGGGTGTTAATAATGTTAATTATGAATCTCCTCAGTCATGAACCTTTAAATGATGAAAATAAATTACTCCTGTCCTCATAGAGCTGCAGAGATCAATAAGTTTAGGTTTAGTTGATTATAGTGATACTCTATTAGCTGCCATCTTCACTGTGTAGTTGTGTGTGTGTGTGTGTGTGTGTGTGTGTGTGTGTGTGTGTGTGTGTGTGTACATGCTAATTAGCTAGTTCTTGTCAGTGAGAGAAGCTCTTTGATGCTTCACACACAGATGCTATTCAGACACTGAGGAGACACACAGACTGATCCTCTCTCTCTCTCTCTCTCTCTCTCTCTCTCTCTCTCTCTCTCTCTCAGGTTGGTGGTTGGAGCCCCCGTAGCGAACTCATCCTCTAGTCCGTCGGTTCAATCTCCAGGTGCTGTTTACCGGTGTGACATCACCGCTGAGCCTCGCCACTGCCACCACATACATTCTGGTGTGTTTCTGTCTGTCTGCCTGTTTATTGTTAAGTCTTGTCTCCAGTATTCGACATGCTAACCTGTTCCTCACACCAAATGTATGTGCATGGTTTGTGCAAGATAGAGCAAAAGATGAAGAGGAAAAGGCATTACCTGTCTGACAAAGCAGCTAACTGTGACAAAACAAACTCCATCAGAATGGTAACAGTTACCATGTTCTTTTTCACTAAAACTTTACTTTTCTTCAATTATTCTTTAAAGTAAAACATCTATCTCCATTGACTGTGGCCTCAAATATGGCGACTTTCACAGAAGTTGGCATACTGGATGTTTGAAAAACCTGACTGGCGATCAGGATACTGTTCACCAAAATGGTTCATGCAGCTGCAATCTCCATTAAAAGTAATGGCCTTTCTTTATGCAATGCCAGTGAAGCTGTGTTCAGACTGACCAGCATGTTGTACTGTAGAACACAGCCTCTTTCATCTCCGCTGGGTTGCTGCTGTAGAAAAAAGTTAGTGATGTCTGGCAGAAAACCTGCTCCTTACTCAACTTTTGACCCAGCACAGGGCAACAAACTGGATGTGTGTGTGCACCTACCAGGTGGAAAATCTTATAGTTTGTAATTCTACCTTACAGTTGTCGAGAGGATAAAATTACTATTGCTGCAGTTTCCAGAGTTATCTTTTGATGTCTGATAAGCCTTCAAACTCAGACTGGACTGCTTGGATCACACAGTATCACACTAACTCCTTTCTTTTTTTGGGCACAGTGATGTTGATCTGAACATGACTCAACACAGTTTTTGTGCCGATATGTCGATATTTTTGTGTCCTGGCCACAAAAGTCTTGTCTTGCTTTGAGGGGCACTCAGCTGTATACCCTCTTAAGACCATCACCAGGTCAGCTGTGGCCTTCAATTCAATTCAATTCCTTCAATTCAATATTCCTTTATTAGTCCTGCAAGGGGAAATTCCAGTTTACAGCAGCACCAGTAAAAAATAGATTAGATAGATAGAGTAAAAACAATAAATATATACAAAAAAGTGTAACAGAAAAACACACTGAATCACCTGTGAAGGCTGCATGTGTGAATCCATGAATTAATTGTGTGTTTGTGTGTGTGTGCAGACGTGTTGAGCTGTGGGAAGACGTGTGAAGCAGACAGTGATCACCAGTGGCTAGGAGTCAGTCTGTCCAGACAACCTGGAGACAACGGAGGACATGTCCTGGTAACCCACACACACTTTCTTTCTCTCACACACACATGCAGCTCCATTGAAATGTAACACAACACATCAGGGTGGCAGAAGGACCACAGATGAGCTGTGATTGGTCAGTAAAGTATTTTGAGATGAACTGAATTGAAATAAGCAGGATTAACACAGCACTGAGTCCTGATGATTTAGCAGGTGTTGAAATAACATAAGCTATGCTAACTAACATCCTCTCAGAAAGTAGAAACTAGTCAGCCTACCTTGCTTGCTTACATTTTATGAGTGGAGCAAAAGCTTGACAACTATTACATTTATATTACATTTCTTCAAGGCGCAGACTTCTTAAATAGTTCACAACTTATAACCAACAACATGTGGCTTGTTGAATAAGGGTAAAACAACACCTTATATCATCTTTCATAGGCTATACAGGGTTATGATCTGCACCAGTCAGTAGCATAGCATGAAAGTTGACATTGTGTCTTCTATCAACACCAAGCCTAAAATGTCACTCAAACACTGCAAAGGGAAATGTCCACTCAGAGGCTAAACGCTGTTTCCATAAATGTGACCCATGTCATTGTGACCCTGTCACAATGACATGGGTCACATGGGAATAACAATACTGTGCTGCTAACTATTGTCAGTAATGAATCCATGTCACATGTTTTTTGTGTGTGTGTGTGTGTGTGTGTGTTAGGCATGTGCTCACCGCTGGAAGAACGTCTTCTACTCAAAGAAAGACAGTCAGAACCACAAGCTTCCTAATGGTGTCTGTTATCGCTACAACAATGACTTGAGACACTCCCAACCCATCATCCCCTGCTACAGAGGTATACACACACACACAAACACACATATTCTGTAAGTTTTGGGTCTATTTTCCGTTGTCTCAGTACTCCACATGTGTAAAATGTTCTCACTCTTTAAATGTGGATGGTGTCTTTGTCATTTCCATGTACCTAAACTGAACAGTGTTTACTCTATTCCTAACCCCATGATGCCTTGAGTGAGATGTGGGTGTGACTTGTGGTTATGCAGCATGCCACAAAGTCTTGAAGATTTAAAGGAAATAACTGATAATTAAGCATTTTACACCAGCAACCAGATGATGTGATCATGCCTCTGTCTGCTACTGCTGAGGGACAGGAGGACAACCTGAAGAAGCAGCCTTGGATAACGCACAGTTGCTTACTGAGCCAGCACTGCTTTTGACCTTGAAGTGATGAACGATCTGAAAAGCGCTGAGGCCCATCAGAAATAAAATCGATGTCACAGGCTGCTCTCCGATTGACACTGTGGCTGCAATGCAAAGTTACAATGTAACCTCTTCTTCATGTATTCACATGAACTGTTGTTGTGTTAGGCAGGGATCAGTTTTTTTCAGCAGTGTTCACTGGGTGGCCAACATTTTAGAGGTGCAGTGGAAATTTAGGCCTCTATGTATGCTGTGTTTGTTTCTTTTAAAGCTGCAATGACAGATTTTTTGGCGATCTGGGGACAGTGGAGACAAGTTGAAACATCAACATAGCGTCACCTTTGAAGTTTATATGGCAATTTATTATCAAACAGTTACACATCCTACAGTTATGGAGCAGTATTATCATTCATGTAGAGTCATGTTTGTGGACTCCCTCAGTACTCCACTGTGCTTACCAGCTGGTCTCTAACCGTGTCTATGCGCTGTTTGGTGCTGGAGAGGACATTTAGCCTTTTCTGAATTTGGGATTCTGTCTACCTCTTTCACTCCTGTGCGTGTGCGTGAGTGTGTGAAAGCAGCAGCTGTTTGGCTGCAGGTGCAAAACTTTTGGTTTTTATCTTCTTATTTGTTTGCTCACCTTCACCTCTCAAGATGTCTGTCTGTCTCTGTTTGTCGTTGTCTGTCCCCTGCAGACCATCAGAGGAAGTTTGGTGAGGATTATGGGTCATGTCAGGCTGGCATTTCCAACTTCCTGACAGAGGTCAGTAACACACAGGCAACAAGTTTCTTTAAAATCCTGTTTGTCTTCACTGAATGTCATCCGTCACTGATGTCTGATGTATAACGTCAGAAGTATATCATGCTTTTACAATCTGGAGCCAGTTTAAGTCATCTGCTCTTTTCTTGTTCCTCCTCATGGTGTCGTAATGTAGAAATTCATTTTCACCGTTTTAGAAAAGAGAACAAACATTGTGAGCTTCCTGTGTTGAAAATGAAAACTCACAACTTGCATTTTAAAGCAACAAATGTTCCAGAAATTCAGATTTTGTTATAAATAAGTGGAGAGTTGTCATATGTATTATAGAGACATGAGAGCGCTTTGATAGAGATGTAGGTCGTATTAAATCATAGAGACTCTGAAATCTGCCTGTCCCTCTCAGGATCTGATCATCATGGGGGCTCCAGGGACATCTTACTGGACAGGTTCAGTTCTGGTCTTTAACACATCCAGTGGGGGAATGTCAGTGTACCTGGACGACGAAAACGGAGCTGTCAGCTTTGGAAGCTACTTGGGTAACTAATACACCTGTTATTGTACCAGTATTACTGATGTAGTAACTGCAACTACTACCCATGTATAACAGGTTTTTCCATGATCCCTGGTCAGTCTGCTTTCGCTGTGCCAAGTCAAGCTGTGAGTGAGGGAAATGCAATGCATCAAAACAACAACAAAAAAATGGTTTTGGCTAGATGAGATTGACTGAAATGTTCAATCTGATGAATAAAAAGACAAAAATGTTGACAGTTTTCAATGACTAAAACTAGACAAAAAAAAACAGGATCAGGTTGGCTAAATATGATAAAAACTAAAAAAGTAAATACAAAAGTAGATGACAAAATGAACAGCACATTGCAGCGGTTGATACCCAGGTTGACACCTCTCCTCCACAAGATGCGGTCGTTCGTCTCAGTTTTGAGAATGACTGAGGAGATATGCTTCATTGGCGTGGCTGATGATGTTAGACGGTGGAATGAACTGAGACAACACAGTTTTTCTCTCTGTTCATTTGTTGCTTATCTCAGTTTCAATTTCAGCTCTGACGTTGTGAGGAAGGATTGTAAATACAGCTGAAGCCATTCTGTTTCCTTTCATCCCATCTTACTCTCACTCCTTGTCCCAAACATGTTCGCATGTGCAGGGTGTCTGCAGGTCTTGGCAATTTTTAAAAAGCATTTCATTTAGTTTCCTCAAAACGGGCCTTAAATGGTGTTTTAAAAAGTCTTTGCTTTACACATTTTCTCTTGCCACCCACAGACGGTAATGTTTGTTATGAAATGTTTTAGTGTCTGATTGCGGGTTGTTGGGAGACGTCATGTACTTAAAGTTGAATGACTTTGACGGTGGATTGTGCTGCAGTAGGCTCTTCAATCCAATTTTTGTGGCCTTTCAGTTAGCACCATCAGACCTGCGACAAACACTGTCACTACTGCTAGCTACAGTAGCTTGGAAGCTCACCATCTCATAACGAGCAAGTGTAAATATTAGTCAGAAATAACAATTCTAGGCCAAATCGTACCTGATGGTTTTTCATTATAGTTTCATTCTTTGGCCAGAGTGGCTGTGAAACAAAAGGTCTCAAAAGTTCTTAAATTTAACTGCAGAAACCCTGCATGTACCACCCCAGTCAAGTCTTTGTATGACCAAGACTCAGGTTTCTTTTAATCCTTTAATGCAGGCTTACATGACATTTAAGAAATTAGCTTACTGCAGAGAGACAAAAACAAGTGCATTTCAACACACACACTGTCACCATGACACTGTCACCTCTCTGTATTTGTGCTGAACAGGACAAACAGGACGCTGAACAGAAAGGTGTGATGTTCTTCAGAGGAAGGTGTTTGTTTGATCTGACTCTACCAGAAGAAAACATGTTCATTGTTCTCACCATGTCAGAAAAGACACACAAAGTCTGATCATAGCAGTAAGACTGACGAACTGAGGATCAGACAGTAACTGCAGCACAGACTACCAAATGTAATCTGCATGCAGAAGCTTTGTCTTTGGTTAAGAGTGTGTGTGCGTGTGTGTGTGTGTGTGCGTGTGTGTGTGTGTGTGTGTGTGTGTGTGTGTGTGTGTGTGTGTGTGATTGCAACCGATTAACACAAATCAGCAGGAAGCAACAGCTGACTTCAGAGACTGAGGTTTGGTTTGAACACATTTGAAAGCTGTGGTTGTGTTTGGGTGACTTTCTTTCACACCAACACACCCTCTTCCTCCCTCTCTCTCTCTCTCACACACACACACACACACACACACACACTAACACTTTTTGGCATAGACTTTCATTTCAGCCCTGACCACTACGTGTCAAACCCTAACCATAACCAAAAAAAACAAGTCCAAACCCTGTGTGGTTGCACTGTACCATTCAACCATGGGTGTAATTTCTACTTTTTCAAATCTTACATTTCCAGATTGATGATGATGATGATGATGATGATGATGATGATGATGAAAAACTCTCTAAACAAAATGTAGATGATAGAAGATAAGGATGCCAATTCATTCATTTGTGTCATCTTCAGTTATTACTGTGTGCGTGCAGTAATTTTAAAGAAATGCTTGTACGCTTTGGGATTTGCTTACTTGGTGAGAGTTAGATGAGCAGATCGACACCACTCTTATTTCTGTACAGTAAATATGAAGCTACAGTGAGCAGCAGGTTAGCTTAGCTTAGCACAAAGACTGGAAACCGGGGGAAACAGCTAACCTGTCTCTGTCCAAAATTAACAGAATCCTCCTACAAGCATCTCTAAAGGTAACAAATTAACATATTACAGCAGTTAAGAAAAACTGAAGCATAAGAATGTGTTCTTGCATGAGGCCAATTGTCCTATCAAGTGTGGACTTGTGAAGACAAGTTTCATGTAGGTCTGGATTTCTGGTAGCACTGTACCAGTTACAGATTCATCGAATTCAATGTCAACCAAAAGGTCTGTTCTTCTGTGCAGGAGACATTATGTCAAAAGTAATCAGTCGTAGAAGAAGTACTCTTATATAGTACAGTATATAGTTGAGTGATATATGATATTCACACAATTATTTGAAGGAAGCTACATTAGAAGTTTAGAGGGGACATGTCTCTTTGGTGGAACAACTCATAAACAACTGCCGCATGTAAAGGGGTCCCAACTACACACTGCTGTCAGGGAATCACTGGAATCACTTAATCTTTAAGAACAGGCTGTATAAAACTTATCATAGTGTGTGTTTTGTATCTGAAATGGTGAAATGAAAAGTAACTATTAACTGCAGCTGTCAGATAAATGTAGCTAAAGTGCAGTATTTCCTTTGTGGAGTAGAAGCATAAAATAGTATAAAATGGAAATACTGACGGAAAGTTACTTATTTTCCACATTTGAAAAATCTGCATGTGACACTGTGTCTTGCTGCTGTTCAGGGTACTCTGTCGGAGCGGGTCACTTTCTCAGTCCTGGGTCTGTGGAGGTGGTGGGTGGAGCTCCACAATACAACCAGAAGGGCAAGGTAGGACCTACCTGTGTTCCTCTACCTGTCTGACTATTTACTCAATGCAGGAACAGTATGAAAGTTTGTGTCTATGTGTTGGGTCAACTTTGGACCAGATTTTTACAACATCAGGGCAGTCAGACTTCCTGTTGATAGTGTTGTGAAGACTTTCAGATGTTGTTTTTATTGATATTGTGTGTTGTGCTATGTAGTTGCGATGATTGAAGTTAGTGTGCGTGTCTGTCTTTGTGATGTGCAGGTCTTCATCTTCACAGTAGACAACAATATGCTGCGAGTCGTGTCTGAAGTGTCCGGAAAAGAGGTGAGAAGCCACCTCGCATTAGCATCCTCCATTCAAAACAATGGACCACTTAGCACTTTGTGTGTACATCTTTGTGTGTGTGTGTTTATGCAGCTGGGATCGTACTTCGGCTCGAGTGTGTGTGTGGTGGATCTGAACGCTGATGGTTTGTCAGATCTGTTGGTTGGTGCTCCCATGGCAACAGGCATCGCCAGGGAGGAGGGAAGAGTCCATGTGTACATCAACCAGGGCCAGGTGAGAACACACACTTGGACACACACTATTTTAGCACATAATAGTGAATATTAACCTGCAGTCTGGGTCTGTGGAGCCAAGATGGCTGACAGTGGGAACTGGTTCTTCTGTCTGTGACTGGTTGCCACTTCCATATTCATTTCATACAGTATTATATTCTGTGACATGTCAACATGTCCTCTGTGAAAAAGACCTAGTGGGACGGTCTTTGCTGTCTACTATTTCTTCACAAACTGACTTTGTTTCAGGCGAAGCTGAAGGAGGCAGATTTTCAGCTGACTGGCAGGGACGCCTACGCCGCCCGGTTTGGAGAGACCATCGCTGACCTGGGAGACCTGGATGATGATGGTTACCCTGGTAATGACCACACCTTCACAGGCTAACCAGGCTGATCAGCTTTTACTCTGAACCCATTTCAAGTATACCAAGCAATACTAATTATATCGCTGCTGATACATACCATTGAACGTACTATACTTAATGCTACTGTTAATAATACTGCAGTACAGCTTCTACTCTGTCTGATACTATTAGTAACTACTGCTCCTACTACAGCGACATACTACTACTCCTTCTGATATTGAATTGCATTGTAACTTCTTCTACTGCTGCAAATACCACTTAGAACTACTGTGCTACTGCAAATACTAATACTGATACCGACACCACAAACATTATTGCTATTGTTGATGCTGCTAATACTACCGCCAACACCAGAACCAGTACAGCTACTAGCAGTACAACAACACTGCTTCTGCTACCTTTGATACTAATAAATACTGCTACTACTACTGCAAAATACTATCATTTCTTATGACACTACTAATAACAACTTCTTCTACTGCAAATACTACTAAAACAACTACTTATATGCTCTAATGCGCTGTAAATATTACTCTCAATGCTATACTATTATTGCTAATAGTACTGCCATCATCTATTACTTCTTCTAATACAATTTATAACAGATAAAACCACAAGTACTACTACCCCTTATGATACTATCATTCCGCTGCTGCTTCAGTAGTAGCAATAGTACTATCTTTAGCTGTCCACTGAGCATTTCCAATGGAGCAGCTGGGGTTCACTTCATTACTTAACAGCTCTAATTAAATTACATTTAAGTGCTGCTCTTTCACTTTCTGCCCAGGTGTGCTGCCTCACAAATTAGCCTACAATACTACTAATACTACTGCAACACTTTGATGACTACTACTGCACTATATCCGAAACACACACCGCTTATGTATTTTAGTTTTCTTACCATGGGGCACAACCCACCCACCAACCACCAACAGTAACTGCCACTTCCTGATAACAGAAAAACATCACTGACTTTAACACCCTCTGCCCGTCCCTTAAACATAACACCCTCACACATGCAGACCTTTCACATGTGTGTGCATGTGTGTGTGTGTGAGAGAGAGAGAGAGAGAGAAAGAGAGAGAGAGAGAGGTGGAGTGTGTTATTAAGGCCATTAAAACTGTAATGACAAACTGTTGCTGCTCTGTAACTGAACCTGCCTTCTAATCTGCCACAGCTAAAAGGCTGTGTGTGTGTGTGTCTGTCTGTCTGTCTGTCTGTCTGTCTGTCTGTCTGTCTCAACTAACAGTTTGACTTTCAGACCCCTCACATCTTCAAAGGACTCAGGTTAAATATTAAAGGACCATGCTGCTGTTTTCTCATGTTTATGTACTGATCCTGAATGCTTTCATCCTGCTGAACATTCCAGCAAGGCATCAACCGCGGTTTTAGGAAAACTGAGGTCATACGTCCAGGACCCTCTCCAACAGCCCCTTTACCCCTCAGAACAGAGTCCCACTTAACAGTCAGTCAATTAATTAGGAATTAGGAAATTAGAAAAAAGGAAAGCAGTTTGTAGGCAGCAGGTTGAAGTAAGGCTCATGGACTGGTGAGTGAAGACAGTCCTCATAAGTATAATACTATAACTTTCTGTGTGTGTGTGTGTGTGTGTGGGTGCGCGTAGATGTGGCAGTGGGTGCCCCACAGGAAGATGACCTAAAAGGAGCTGTTTACATTTACAATGGAAGGAGAGAAGGCATCTCACCAACTCCATCTCAGGTACAAACACCAAAACCAATACAGATAAGACTTGTGAATTCCTCTAACTTATTATTATAAGTAAATTCATATTAGATTTCATCAGAATTGACTTTTTTGAGTCCCAAGATCTCTGATATCCAACATGGATGTGTGTGTTTTCAGAGGATTAGTGGATCCAGCCTGGGTCGTGACCTCAGGATGTTTGGCCAGTCGCTGAGCTCTGGCATTGATATCGATAATAATGGCTACCAGGGTAACCTAAACTGCCACAAACATTTCCCATGTCACAACATCTTCCATATTATATTTCTATTCTATTCCATTTCTGTTCTCATTAGATCTGCTTTAAACCACATTAAACTCCGTCTCTGTAGATGTAGCGGTTGGTGCCTTCCTCTCAGACTCAGCCGTTGTTCTCAGGTAAAACAACACTGAAGCTCTTACTTAGAAATGTCCCAGTTGTAGTTCTGTCTTTCATAGAGGTCCACTGCTTCAGGACATCCCACAGTAGGATAATCAAAGATTTCCAAACATCTGATGAAAGTATTGTGGGTGGAAATCTTTGCTTTGAGGAGTGAGATTTTCTAGAAGCAGATTCAGGATCGGAAATAATAAAATACATCGACTGAAAATTGCCCAGAGGGAATCATATGACTGTATTTCAGTTCAGTCAGCATGCTATCATAATTCCTCTGAATGTGTTCTGTGTGCTGTAGGACCCGTCCGGTGATTCAGGTCACGGCGTCTCTGGCTCTGCCTGAGCAGATTGACCCACAGACGATGCTGTGCCAAGAACACAAGACTCCAACTGTGTGCTTCAATGTAACGGTCTGCTTCAGTGTCAGGTCCAGACAGTTCAGAGGACCTGTAGGTACTGTAAACCCAACTACTGATTATGTAGAATTCTAATATGCGTATTAAATACAATTTTAGACCCAACCTGCTGATGTTTAAGATTCTAGGTCTAACCCAACTGAAAACCCTCTAAATGACATGTCCCTTGGTTATGCTCTCAAGCTTTACATTTAAAGCACATATGCAGTTTACAACAATAATAGAGGTAGTTTTAGTATTGATTGAAATAATGCCTCTTTCATTTCAGAGGGAGGAAGACAAAAGCAGCTTTTGATTTTTTAAGAGGCTGAAATGACAGCTGACATTGTCATATTGTATCAGCTTTAGCTAGTTACCTAATTAAGCTAACAATAACTCAGTGAGGGGGATGAAAGCACTGCTTCTGGCTGACTTTCTAATGTCTTCAGCACACGTTTTAAACAAGAGCTATGTGAAATGTTCGTACATGTGCCCATGATGGATACATGCATGATATCCTGCTAAAAGACAAGGCAAAAAGTCAGCAGCTGCACCAGTTGATAAAATATGTAGAAAGACATGCAAATACAGAAACAGCATTGCTATGCTGTGATTGGACAATCATAATTTGGGGTAGGGGTTGAACAAACAGTTGATTATATTGTATCATTATCATGTAGACCTACCCACTGATATTTAAGACTGTTTTTCTCCTCTACAGAGCTTCAATATAATTTGACCTCTGACCTCCTCCATAAACCATCCTTCCCTCACCGTTTCTATTTCCATGGTAATGGGTCATCCAATAGCACAAGGGGCCGTGTGAGAGCACGTCATGGCCAGCTCACCTGTACAACACATGTGGCTTATCAAAGGGTAACACACTCACACACACACACACACACACACACACACACACACACAAATACATTGAATTAGGTTAATATGGGTGTAATAACATGTTAACATGTTAGCTTGCTTGTTGTCTTATTCTCTAATGCTTATTCTTCTTAATGTAGTTGTACCTGTTTCTGCCTCTTACAGAAAGATGTGAGGGACATTTTTACTCCGGTCCAGTTTGAGGTTTCCTACAGTCGCAAAGACACAAACACCCAAAGAGCCTCCTCCAAAGCCTTCCCTCCATTAAAACCCATTCTACAGCAGAGCGCAGGACACCAGAACACTATCACCAACCAGGTACTGACCAGTAGTAACATCAGCTAGTTACCAGCTAGTGCTAACACCCACCAGGTACCAGCCAACATCACATTGGAACACCGTGTACTGAGTATTTACTAGAAATTAACCGCAGCCTCCAGTTAACTTTTAATTTGACTCATGTTTACTGATATGCACTATTGCTTTCCACCTACACATGCACTTTGCTGTGGTTCTTTTTACAGAGAAACAGACTAGATTAAGAATAATGTGAAAAAAGTTACTCATCAGTCTCCTTTTGAAGCAACTTAAGTGTCAGATCTGTCTGAGGATCACCAAACTGGTCTGTTTTAAAGGGAAGGAAACAGCTCATCTGATGTTAGGTCCACCACACACTCTGATAATGACTTCCTGCTAACCCAGATGTGTTTACAGCTGCAACAGACCATCTGCAGCACATTAACCAACATCAGTCATCTCATCCTGTGTCCACACTATGTCCCACTGACTCCAAAAAGGAGACCAGGAAGAGTTAACATGCAGGAATTTACAGCTGGTGTTAGTCATCAGGATTATTCATCACCTCTAATACTGGGGTCAGGGGTCAGAGGTTACATTAATCATCTGTCATATCCATTGCTCCATTCATTATTATTATTGATGCTGTCTATAAGCTTTAAGCCTCTTTCACTCTGTCAGACTTCGTTTGCTCGATCCTGTTCTCTGGTGAACTGCTCAACCAACATGCAGCTGTCGGCTGGAGTAGTGCTGCCACAGTAAGAACACACACACACACACACGCACACACACACACACACACGCACACACACACACACAGAAATAGGTTGAAATAACAGCAGTTTTCAATTCAGCAGGAATTGCACTTGTTCTGTTTTATTTGTCACATTCTAACATTTAAGTCACACACACGTCATTATACCGACTTATCTTATGTTGTGCTTTATGTGCAAGATAACCAGCTATTCAGTTCTCTAAAAACAATATACAATGTTGAAACTGTTCACCTCTCAGAAGTGAACACATGATGGTAATTAGCCAGCAAGCTGAGGAGGATTTATTTAGAGCATCAGTCAGCAGCAGTGCTTTGATTTTGGTTCTGGCTGGACCGTGCTGTTGTTGTGATCTCTTGGGCTGGAGGGTACAGCATGAAATATGCTCCTATGCTTATTCAGTTTTCTTGGCAAGAGTGAGATGAGAGGACTGATAATGTTGAAACTGTTCTTTTTACATCTCTGTTTATGTACGGATTAAACAAATATGATATAATGTGTTAATTAGTGACTATCAGAGGTGCTGGACAGAGATGCACTAGCAGTATCCCCTGTTTTTAGACTTTGTGCTAAGCTAAGCTAACATCTCCTGGCAACAGCTTCATATGTAATGTACAGATCTGTCAGTGGTACTGATTTTCTCATTCTACTCTTGTCAAGAAAGCGTATTTCAAAATGTTAACTTAATCCGTAAAGTCAATATTTCTGTTGAACGTGGTTCTGACTGAAACATCAATGTTGTTGGTGTTTATCTTGTTTTTTGTCATCAGTCAGCAGAAGTTCTTTGCTCTTGGCTCTGGAGAGACCATCATGTTGAAAACTTTGCTTCTGAACTCTGGAGACGATGCCTTCTTGCCGCGACTGACTCTCCATTTCCCCAACAACATCCACTATATTAAAGTTCTGCAGAATGTGAGTTATCATCATGTCAATGGGTCATGTTAAAGAAATTGATTGATTGTAAAGTTCTAATCCTTAAGATTTCACTCCTGGTTGATTTAATAGCCGTGGTCACTGGTTGGTTTAATATCCAGCAAACGGTCATTGAGCAGCTGTTTTGTCAGAAATACAACAGAGGAGCAGCTGGTCTGTTTACAGTGCAGCCAAACAAAGTCATGTTGTTTAATTAAAGACATCAGCGAATAATTTACCTTTTCCCATCATGCCTTGAGACTCAACCTGATTTGACACAACAGCGGGTGACAGGAAAAGAGTTGCTTAGCTTTGTGAGGAGGTGGAGTTGTGCAGTCTGTCCGACTGAATACCCCTCGCCTCCCCGGCCCCTTCCAAGCATGTGGGAGAACCTAAGGTGGCTGCCAAAAGCACAAAAGGTGCTCTGTAGATCCAGTGTGTGGTTTGTGTAGGGATATATGGTGGCATATAAAGAGCTCATTCTAAGGTAAAGAAAACACAACAACTCTTATTGTCGAGTGATTATAGACGAACGAAAATATAATTCTGAATATTTATATTTATATTTTTAGAATTTCTGCCAATATATGCCCCCTTAAATCTCAAACACTGGACATTTAAGGACCATTACCAACACATATAACTCATTAAACACACCAAACTGTGTGTCTGTATGTGCAGCAAGACAACGTGGTCACTTGTGATGTCACAGAGGAAGTCAACAGCACAGCAGTGGATGTTGACTGCAGTGTCACCAGCCTCGTCTTTGCAGCGCAAGCCCAGGTAAGCCTCAGCCAATCACATACTGTTATTGAACTTATTTAATTAAAAAGCCTAAGGGTCTAGAATCACGCTAGCAGCTCTGTGATGCTTAACAGCAGTGCTTTTAGCTAAATGCTGTTGTCACCATGCAAACATGCAAATGTTTACCAATAATGCTTATCAACATCCTCATCTTAGTTTAGTGTGTTAGCATGTTGAAATTAGCTAAGTAGCACAAAACAGTGCAGTCAGTGCAGATGGGAATGCCATTATGTTTTCAGGTATCAAGTCATGGAACAAAATATTGGACTGATTAAAATGTCCAATAACCTCATGATGACACTAGATAAGAGACCAGAGGTTGACCAGAAGGATTAGAATTCATCCTGAGGAGAACATGAATGTCTGGACAGCCGTGAAATTTGGTTCATTCAGTAGTTGTGGAGGCACTCATGGTGGTGCTAGAGGAAAAGTCAGAGGATCACTAAAATCATTAAGACTGAAGGTGTGGAGGTGATGGAGTGCTTGTACAAGACCCCGGATCCAGCATGTCTGGACTTTTTGTTCCCCAGCTTTTGCCTCGTCAGCAGATATTTGTCGTATTTCCATCATCTCAGTTGTTTTTCTGAGTAAAAATTGTGAAAGAAACTGTTGAAATATCCCAGTTCCCCCTCAGAAAAAGACTGAGCAGCAGTTTTAAGGCGACATTTCCTTCAACGTGTAAAAAGTTAAAATTAAACATGAACACAATTCAACAAAGATAAAGAAAAAGAAAAAAGAAGGAAAGAAAAAAGTGAAGTAATAAAGATACTAGAAATCTACTGGAAAGGAGCAGGAGAGACAGGAGACAGGACTCATCATTCTGCAGCTGTCAATCATTAAAACAGATGTATAAGAAACCTGAAAACCATTTGAGCTCACAGACGCATTTCCTGTTTCTTGTAGTTGGAAATCATCTTCCTATTGGACGTTAGCCAGAACAGCACACCTGGTGACATCATCATTCACGTCAACACCAGCAGGTAATTTCAATGAATGAAACTGACTTATTATTGAACTAAACTTTTAAGAAAAACATCAGCTTCCTTAGCATCAGTTCATCTGTGAGTTAAAGATGAGACATGCAGGTTAATGATGTGTTCATGTGTTAAATCTGTTTTGTCTTCAGTGATAACTATGAGAGGGAGGAGTACCTCCATGACAACTCCGTCAGCCTCCCTCTTCACCTCAAATATGGAGTCAACGTTAACATCCACGGGTGAGTTGGCACACATCACTCTAATAATGTTAATAATAATAATTCTTTATGTGTAGTGCACTTTTCAAAACCCAAGTAACACAGTGTAAAGAATCACTTAAAACATAAATGAAATGAATTCACTTTCATGATGAAAGATGTTTGCTATGTGTGACAAAGCAAAGACTTTTAGTCACTGATGTCCCCGTCCATGGATGTCTGTCTGTCTTGCAGTTTTGTGACTCCCACCTCATTTGTGTTTGGAGATGAAGATCTGACTCCAGTTGACTGCTACCCTGAAAGATTCAACTACACATACAAGGTAAACATCCGTTTAATCCCATAATTAACCCCATAAACATATAGACAAAGAGTTAAAAGGAGTGAAGGCCTGGTCACAGCAGCATTTCAAAGCATCAATCACAACGACTAAGTGAATCTGCGCTAATGTATCGCAGCAATTGTAACTTTGGTTTAATGTCATAGTAGCAAAATCACAGATGTTACTAATAATATTAATGATGGCTCTGTACTAATCAAGCCGTAAGCCAGGACAGTGTGACAGTGAGTCAGCATGGACAATACCAGGACCCTGAAACTGAAACAGCTAAATGGAATCCAGCCATTATTCATTTCGTTATTTACACCAGTGTCTTATTCTGCTTTGGCATGTCAGAATGTCAATATGCAGCATCTGTCTTGATAGCGCTGACCTTTGAGGGACATGAGAAACAGTCCATAATGGTGGAACCATAGCTCATTAGCTGTGGAAATACAAATCTTTATTGAATAAAATGATGTACAACCCTGACAACTAAATACCAGAGGTATAAAGGTGGTCAGAGAGCTATTGTGATTGACTGTCTTTAGCCTGTTCCTGGCGGGATATTGAGTTAGTGCAGTGTTTGCCATACATTAATTTGGTAGTGGGAGCCCGCCACAGTATCAACACTGACTGCCGCATATTGATTTTCCATTTTCCCCACACATAGATGGTGGAAGGAAGGTGAACAGATGAAAGTAGTTTGTGAGTGAACACTAAAATATGATGGAGAATTAAGTAGAATTAAAATGGTGAAATAAGAAATGACCTTGTACAAATTGGGTAATGTATTCTCTCAAGTATCTGTCATTCTGTGGGAGACACTGTAGCAGTTAGCTTGTCAACTACAGCAATTCACCAAATAACCTTACAAGCAGTCACTACATTACCAAGCTTAAAGAACCATACATTTCAAGAGGTCAATGCTCTGCCTACACTACCTGAGGCCAACTGAAAGCACTTCTGCCGTCTCCCTAAACTCCAGGCTTTACTTCTGGTAACAGCCTGAACAGAAACCCAGCTTCTATCAAAGACTTTGGTTCCATCGATTCTAATCTAATCTAATCTCCCTCGTGCTACATTTGTTGTTCTGTCTGTCTGCAGGTGTTAAACTCTGGTCCCAGCAGGTCTGTAGATACTGTGGTTGACATTGCACTCCCAAAGATCCTCACACCTTACAAACACAGACTGCTGCAGGTGGTCGACTGGCAGGTACGTCCAGAACCAGCAATTAACAAACAGAAGCAGAAGTCGCACAGTCAGTTTTAAAACTGTTTGTAGTCTGTCTGTTTCTGAAGATACATGCCATCTTTGTCAGTTACTGGAGCCAGAGAAAACTAATTTAGGTAAAGCACTCAGCTGTGCTGGTTGCTGGTTGGATAGTGGTAGCAATGGTGGTTGAAGCAGCAGTAGATTTGGTAATAGTAGTAGTCATGTTTGTAGAAATAATCACAGTTATGGTAAAAGCATGAGTGGTAGTGAGAGTGTGTATTTCTTATTAATATATTCATTCTGTTTCTGTGCAGTCGTCTCACGGTGTGTGTTCAATCAGTGACACAACTGTTTCAGTCATTGAGGACTGTGATGTCCCTCAAGCTTCCTTCATCAAACAGCTTGTCTTCTTCTTCTCCTCCACCTCCACCCGCAGAATGGTACACACACACATGCATATACACACACACACACACACACAATAAAGAATATACAACAAACAATATAAAATTGTGTGACTAACAAACTGAGATGCTTGAGTTGGAGTCATGTATAAACTTCAGTCTTTGTGTGTGTGTGTGTGTGTGTGTGTGTGTGTGTGTGTGTGTGTGTGTGTGTGTGTGTATGTGTGTGGGTGTATGTGTGTGGGTGTGTGTGTGCAGTTTTGTGGCCGTGGTGATCAGCTGTGTGAGCGGTTGGTTTGTCAACTTGGTAACCTGGAGGCAGGGAGAGAAGCCATTATCCAGCTGGAGATCAGACTGAACCCTGCTGTACTACTGCAAGCTCCGGTAAAACACACACACACACACACACACACACACAGACATCACTGATTTCACTCAGACTGAATCTGCTCTGCAGAAAATGTACATTTCACTTCAAGTCTGTCTTCCTCCATTTTTGCATGTCACTGCTGTGGTTGTGTATTAGAGTAGACGTTTCCCTGGTGTCCCACACTCTGTACTGTGCCTGAATGCATCCCATGTAAACAGGGAGCATTGAAGCTGCTGCACTGCTAATGTGCTGCTTTTGCCATGCAGCCTGTGTAGAAACGATATCAAACTGATCCACTGAGAATAACTTAGTTAAAATTAGCCTAAACTGATCTAAACTCAGTGACTGAGACTCAACGCTTCCTGCAGCCACTTCACAATAAAAGCCACAATCATTGCTTTTAACTGGATTATTAAGAAGTTGCAGGAAGTGGTGAGTTTTAGTTAAATTGAAAATACTATCAGTCCCTTAAGGGGCAATTTGAGGCAAGACACTTGTCACATAATATGTGACATTAGCATAAAGCAGTCATAGAGGACATGCATTAAAACATTGCATTAATAATTGGACAACATTGGACAGGTTGTGCTTGCTCTTACCTTGTCTTCCGCAGAGGTTTTTCCACTGAAACCTAACCAGACTTATGTTTAGAGCAACAGGTAAAAACACCTGATCTCTGTCTGCATGTGTGCTTCAGGGTCGTCATGGTATCATGAGGATGGAGAGCACTGCACTGATGTTAAATCCCAGAGAAGACCCTCACACCAACCTCATCCATGGACAGCCTGTGGCACAGGTAAAACCCCTCGACACCAGTCACAATACTGGCAGTCAAACTAGACCACAGCTGGAACGAGCAACAGCACCATCAAAGCCTCATGGGAGATGTAGTTGTTGAATGTCTGCATAGTAATCTACTATATATTCTAGCTGTTACAGATAATCATATATTGCATGTGGTGCATTCGCAGGTGGTGGTAGAAGCTCTTTTTGCACAGAAACCCTCAACAGCAGTGAAGGTCTTCATCATCGTCATCAGTTTAGTTTTGGGTCTGATGATCCTGGCTGCTCTCATCTGGTGTCTGTGGAAGGTAAATATTCATTTTTTCACTCAAGTGCTCTCTGATGTGACAGACTGTCTGCAGATTTTATCACACAGATGATAATATCTGCAGACATTATCAGCTGAGAGTTGGGCAGCAGTTGGGCTCCAATCTGAACACTTTGCTTGTAAAACATCATGTGTCACACTTAGTGCAGTTAACCCTGTCTCACTTCTGCTGTGCACTACACAGAACTACAGTGTATCACGATCTAATGGCATGATGAACTGTATATGCTGTATATCTCATCGTCATGGTCAGTGTATCATGATATGGTAAACCACAGCAAAAAACATAAACCATAGCAAGCACAGTATATTGCAGTGTAACCTACCGAGAAGGAACACCTGTTTAA
This sequence comes from Chaetodon trifasciatus, assembly GCA_037975065.1. NCBI lineage: Eukaryota > Metazoa > Chordata > Actinopteri > Chaetodontiformes > Chaetodontidae > Chaetodon > Chaetodon trifasciatus. The sequence goes on from JBBMOE010000006.1 coordinate 16,034,093, forward strand.
TTTTTTGACTTTTTGTCAACTTGTCTGTCTACCTGTGTGTCTCTCAGGCTGGATTCTTTAAGAGGGACTTCCAGAAGAAGAAGGAGGAGGAGGAGGAGGAGTTCAGGAGAGACAGCTGGGACTACGTTCCTAAAACTGAGAAATGACACAGCACTTCCTAATGCCGACTGTCACCTCTGGCAGTGACCTCTGACCTCAGGATAGAGTTCACATTGCGACCGTGCAACAGTTTTAAGGAGACATAAGTGCTGATGGATGCCATGGATGGATGGATTTCTGCATGTGACAACATGGCAACACAATTTGTCCAAAGCAGCAGAAAGTACTGTCCGCACTGTCACATGGTTTGAAGCCACACTCATAACAAGTCAGCCCAGATGGTTTTCACACAGGTTTGTGCTGAGTGTGATGAATGCTAAAATGTCTCAAGTGAACGCCTCCTGAACACACCTGAATCTGACTGTGCCTTGTAAACTATTTTGCCTGATGTGCCTTCACAAATACAGACAAGTTCAAAGACTTGAAACAGACCGCAGCAATGGATGGATGGATGGATGGATGGATGGATGGATGAATAACAAGGGAAGTGAACCTGAAACAATCAAATCTGGACCAATTAGAAGGCCACAGGCCTTCCTGGGATTGTGGCATCACCTGTGACCTTGTTATTGATGACCTCCGTTTTGACTCTTAAGAGGAAACAAACCAAAGGAAGTGACTTTCTGGTGACCTTTGATCTCAGGGGATGGTAACCCGGCCTCTGATTGGCTCATAACTCTGTCTGTGCACATTACCTTTCCACATTTTTATTAACCTGCTGAGCAACACTTTATGCACTGGTGACACACATAGAGCAGACTCACTGCCTGTGTGGCACACACCCAGTGCTGTCCAGACAGAAGAAGTACTCCAGTGATGGCTGGGATGTGTGCGTACAGTCAGGGGGTGAAGCGATAAGACTGCCGCCTTCTGTGGGTCAACACAGACGGATGCTAGCAACAATCAGGGACTGTGCTTTGCCCTTTAGCCTGCCTGTTATTGTGAGTCTTGGTCCCTCTAAAGGCTCAGTCACACAAACGGTGAGATTTCACGGCAGGCAGAACGGTTTCATTTCAATGAATTAGCGGGTCAATCGCTCACGTTGGCGGAGTAAATCTGTGCGAATCTTTTGTTTTGAACTCAACTTTGCCTTAACCCTGTCAGTCTGATTTCACACTTATTCGCTGTTTTTCTTATCTGCTGTGTGCCTGTGTAGTCCACCGCGCAGCTGTGTACCACTGCTATGAGGAAGCACTTCACGAAAATGTGGTGGAGAATGGGAAACTGTTTTGATGTGTGCAGGAAAAATTGAGAATAATGAACCCTCTGGCACAACCGCCTGGAAGTGTCGCAATAGTGTCGCAGTTGTTTTTGACATCAGTGAAATGCAGATCTGCTTTTCTTGGTATTAATTATGACATGTTGACATGAAGGGTCTTGTGGGAGTTCTATAATAACAGTCCGTTTAATTTATAGAGCACTTTTCAAGATACTCAAAGATGCTGTCCTGACAAATGAAGTAAAAAAGAAGCAGAGAAATGAGCGCACATGGTGAAGTTTCCTGGTTGACACTTTGGTTTATAAAAAGCTTCAGTGTCATCGTTGTGAACTGCTCCCGAAACTGTCAGTGTGAAAGTACAGTCAAAGATGTTTGGTAACACAGACAGGAAACAGCCAGCAACACGTTGAGCCACAGGCTTGAATGATGGATGACTACTTGAAAATCATCTTTTTGTTTTTAATGTTGATTAAGGTATTTAAAAGATTCCAACGCATTGTTTTAAGTGTCTGTATCTTGTGAATGCAGACATTTAAAACAGCTGCTACCCTCCCTTCTGTTCATGTATGTAGTATAAATGCACATCACACACAGATGTTTTTAATATTTTAATAAATGGGTTTGTCGCTGTTTGATTGTTTTCGTATATGTGAAGTTGTTCTGCACTGAAGAGTCTCACTGCTTTTGTCAACACGTTTGCATTAAAATGAAGGATTTTCTATTTAAACATGAACTTGGACTTGTTTTTTTCTCATCAAGACCACAGCTGTCACTAAAAAATCTCCATGATCTCCATAAAAAAGCTTCTAAGAGCTCGTGAATAAAAAAAGCCGCATTAAGTAAAAACAGCTTTGTTATATTCAAATATAAAACTGTTATTCTTTGGACACATTGTGCTCCTCGAGGGTGGTTCTGCTTGTGTTGCAGCATCTGTACAGAAAGCTGCTCGACTATACAATGGATAACAATAATCAACACGCCGAGTTTATTCTTCTTTTCCCCACAGTGTTGGATTCAATTAACTATTTTTAGCTCACGGCTATAGTTTGGACTCACAAACTACAGATGAAGCTTTGCTCTCAGCCACAGAACCGCCGACTGGACAAGATGAGACAAAATGAAACTTGTAATAAAAAAATAGGCAACACAAATTAGATTAAAGTCAAGTCATCTGAGCTGGTGGTTAAACTAGAGTAAAATGTAAACATTCATTTCAATGTAGAACCTTCATCTTTATCCTCATTGATCAGCTCAGTCCATAAAGCGCAGATAGACTGAAGTTAAAGGTTAACAAAGCTGCACTAATCAATCGACCACCTCCTGCAGCTTTGACATACACATTGTAAACAGGAAGCTGCAGAGCTCTGCTGCTACATTTTTGCGCTCTCACTACTTGTATGAAACTTCTACATTGATTAACATCTTCACGGAAACACTAATGACCGAGAGAGGGCACCATTGAGTCGTTTTGGTTACTATGGTGACGTGTCTTGATCCAAACGCACACAGCAGCGTCCCCTGCTGGATTCAGATGCAGCTGCAGGAGACGTTTGACTCCGCCTCGTCCACCTCCTCCCCATACAGAGTGATGAGCTGCGGGTGGACCCTGAGCGCACCACATAAACACAGAGTTAGAGGTACATTTAGGACCCTGAGAGGAGTTGCTTTTGGCCCAACGAGATAAAATATAAAATCATGTAACAGGTAAAGGGCTCAAAGCACAAAACAACGCTGTTATTATTTCACATTTCTGCCTCCTCCTCTTCATTGTTTGGCAGTAAGAACAGTCCTATTACTCTGAACTCCAGTGATTCAGTTTTGCACATTTCTCAGCTCAACCACGCCCCTCATTTGATGTGCCATGCCATGCACCCCTTTATTTTAATCTGACAGCAATTTCACATGCTATTCCCATGTCTGAATAAGTGCCCTACTCACTTTTACATAAAAGTCACAACAGCAGTCTGACTAGATTGGCACTAGTCACAAGTCTGAGGTGAATGCAGGTGGATTAAAGTAAAGGCTGCAGCAGAGAAAGGACAAACATGCACAGAGGAGAGAGAGAAATGTGTGACAGTTTGTGGGTTAAACAGTCCTCAGATCTGTGATGAGCAGTGTTTTAAATATGAGAACAGACACACTGAGGAAGCTTTAGCGGGACATTTTCATAAACAAAAATGATAGAATATAGTTGTTTTCTTGGTGCCAGAGGGGGCCAGCCTACTTTTTCACATAGCACACAGTGATGAGGACAATATTTATCTCACGTAATGAAAAACAAAGCCCAATGATAAATGCCCAATAAGCTATTTTAGGACAAAGCGATCAGCAAAAGAATAAAGACAAGCTCTGCAGTCAAACACAGACCTGATGGGTGATTGTACATTTATTTTCCTGTTCTGTCCTCAAGAGAAAAACATGCTTCATTCCAATATAAGAAACCCACTTTTACTGGTACTTATATGACTGTCCAGCTTCAGTTTCAGTACCATTGGGCAACAGGGAAATATGAACAGGAATCATGAGCTATATATGAAGAACATTGAAGACAGATTGTAATCTTGACAAAGCTTGAATTGGAGAGGAGTCACATTCATACAAGACTATGTCATCTGCATAAAAACTGATATTCTAAGTCTGTGGTGGAGTGATGATATATTTATGTAGAACGTAAAAACGACCCCAATGCTTATCCATCGGTACAGATCAGCAGTGTTCTATCAGACGAATACACATGAAATCTGTTCTGAGCAAAAACATCCAAACTGCATAGACAGACCTTATCACAGGGGAGAGAAAATGTAGTTTTCCGATGTTATTTGGTTGTGTTGAACCTTTTTAATAAATGAAAACTTGAATGCACTGATCATGTACAGTAATGTATGTATGACTGTTTGTTAAATGACTTCACAGCTTACTGATCAGATACTGCATCGACCAAATGAATAATCAACTTTTCAAGAAAGTTGTTGGCAGATTAATCAATCAATAATTAAATTGTTAATTACAGCCCTGATTCACTCGGTGTAATGTCACACCGTTAATAACAATATTGATGATTACTGTAACACTGAGCATCATACCTGATGAGCACTTCGTTGGCAATTTCCACCAGCTCTCCGTCGATGTTCCAGGGGAAGGCAGCTCCCTCTGATTGGATGATGGGTGAGGTTTTGGACTCACCCTCTTCCTCGCTCTCCTCCTCCGACCAGCCAGTCAGCGACCGGGGGCGGACCCTCACTGCTGACACAGCGTGTGTCTCCACAAAGGAGAAGCTGAACTGCAGACGGACAATCAGGCAGTCAGGAGAGACAGAGAGGAGCGTGTGTGTGCATGCGTGCGTGCATTGTCACAGGTGAAAGGTCAGTTGAAGAGGATAGAATGGCTTGTTAGGATCCTTGTTACGCAGATTGTTAATCTGGAGGAGTGACTCAGTTTCTTCCTGTTTACTGTCCTCTGCTGTCTCCACTGTAACATCATGGACCTCCAACAGGGGGCAGCAAAGACCAACAGACAGACAGACAGACTGTCTGTCCTGTCTGCTTCCTTTCCCCTCAGGTTTGTTCTTTTGCGTCAGCAGAGTGAAGGTGTCACCTGTCAGCTCTGACTAAGTGTGACGGCATTTTTCACTGTTTTCTTACATTTTACATACCAAGAAATAAATGAATTGATCGAGGAAATAAGCAGATTAATCTATAATAACTAAATAAACAATAAGAGAATCACTAGTTGCAGAACTATATGAAACATTTAAAAATAACCTCCATCTCTACCAACTACAACAGTAGAATGCTGCTTACACATTAATGCATGAGTAATAATAACTTCATATATGTAAAATATAATAATATATTTAGTCTCACGGGGTAATTTCTCTGCACTTTCTCTGAGAACTTTTTATGTTTGTCATTTGAAACAGCAACAGTCAATACATTTTCTTGATAATACTTCATGTACTTTAAGAACATTTGTAACATAGAACATTGAGTGTGACATTGAGAAAGTAAAGGATAAATAGTCAGGTGTCCATATGAACACTGAAACAGCTCTTGCTTGCTGTAATCATTCGTCCTGGCTGTGAAGAGATCCCTTCATGTGCTTCAGTGTGAGTGATGGGGGACAAAATCTATATATATATCCTTCTGTCTCAAGTTTAACTGAAGTTACTGTGAGGCTTTATCAAACAGGCATTTTTCAAAGTCAGTGTTTTTAGTGCAAAAGTTCCTCTTTGTGTTACTATGCCTCCACTGCAGCTCAGCACGGAAACACTGTGCAGGGAAACACAAACAGGACATCTTGCACTCCACAGACTGACATTTGGAGACACACACTTGACGTTCAAGTACAGAGAAGCAGAGTGAATGTTTCTGACTCTGGTTTTTAGATAATGCTGTAGAAAGTTCTGGATTTCTGTCAGTTTTTCGCACACACTTTAACCTGACGGGACTCCACCAGGTGAGGTTCAACATCCTCAGATGAACTCAAACTGGCTGCTCCACCAGGACGCCCCGTCTTGTTTGACGTTGATCTGTCCGTCCCTCCATCACGACATTAACAGGATGTAGGTCAGTGAGTAAATAACCTGTTTACTCTGCAGGACAGTGAACGCCACGCGGTCAGTATATTTAGTAAGTGGGTTAGCGTGCAGTCTCACAAGCCAGACCAGGCCAGGCCATGCTGAACCAGGTTAATCTGCCCATTAACTAGTTTGTTTGGTTATTTTTGCTCAGTGAGAGGTTGAAGCCTTAGAATGACAAGATTAACACAGATACAGCTGACTGTCACTGTTTCAAATGTAAAACATCACCTGCATCTGATTACATGAGCTGTGGATAATGTACATAAACTAAATAACGGTTAAAATGAAAAGTTCGTCTGTTCTCTGGTTAATGTGCTCTCTGCAGCTGATCTGTAAACAGTCAAAGATTGCTAGTGACTGAAAAGATGCTTGACTCTTCTCCATCACGTCAACTTAAACCTGCATAACTAATTTTTTGGCCACTTGGGGGCAGCGGAAACAAGCAGTGAACACAACACTGACATATCATCACCCTCTATGTTACTGAATGCTCCACAATGTTCACTAGCTAGTTGCTAACAGTGTCTGTCTGCTGTGTACTGAGCAGGTAGCGTATTGTGGGTTTTCAGAGCTTTTTAATGTTCCTGAAAGCAAACATCGCGAGGATGTTGACTGACTCTGCTCTCACCTGTCCACTGGAGCTGCTGTATCTCTTCAGGTGTTTGATGAACTCTGACCTGGAAGTGTTTCCAACTGCAATCAATGCTGCGCTGCCATTTGCCAGCCTGTCACAAACAGGAAGTGGAAGAGTATGTTGAGCAGCAGACACATGGTGAAATGACCTGCAGTGTGGTGCGTTCAAGGTCACAACACAGCTGACTTTAACATTCTCAGAAGGATTAATGGCTCGTCATACACTCATGTACCTGGTGTTGGGAGCCAGTCCCTGAGGTGTGTCTGGACTCAAACAGGGGATGGACATGATACTGATGCTCAGAAACAGGCCCTGGTTGGTTGTCCAGGTTCCCTCCCCCTCTGCACCAACCAATCACAGAATGAAAACAGTAAATCAGTTGAATCTGAACCAGATTCACTGTCTAGAGACAAACAAGCACAGGTCTCACCTGATTCTGGATCCTGGTCCTGGTCCTGGTCTCTGAGAAAGAGGAGATCAAATTTTGTTTTAAATGTGAAGATTGTCAAGATGACACGCTGACATTTAGAGACACGTACACAATATTTCTTATACTTTTTTATATATAATGTACATAGCCTCTATAGTTGATTTTGTACCTTTTTTACTGTCGATTTGTTCTACATGTTCTTTTTTCATCCTCTCTTTTTTATTCTTGCTGTGAATTTCCCTGACGTGAGATCAATTAAGTCTTATCTTAACAAGTCCGAAAATTAATGTAGTGTAGTGGTGGCCGGTCAATAGAGGGCGCACATTCAGAGCTCCACCAGTCACCAAGTTTAGCTCAGAGTCAGCAAGCTTTAGTTCAATTTTCAATCATTTTAATGCCACTTCAAGCTGTCAATTACTGTCGTTTATAATTAGAAAAGAGACTTTTAGCCAGTTTATATTACATTAGGTCTGATGTTTGTGTTTTCAACACTCGGGTGACAGATTGTAGTAATTTTACCTCCAACTATATTGAACTTCTTCCTGTGTACATCTAGTCATACGTTGTAGTTCGGCAGCATTGTAGGACATACCTATCCAGAAGCCCTCATTGCCAGTATCCCCAAAAAATGACCAGCCGCCACTGATGCAGAGCCTTGGGCCTTGAAACAACAGTGTACTGCGTTTTTTCTCACAGTGTGAATGTTGGTCTGAAGCCTAAAATTTTCTGTCTATACATAACACAGTCTATGTGTGTGCGTGTGTATTTCTCACCGCTGTTCAAACAAATTCTTGCTTGACTTCTTTGCTGGTAGGAAAGACAGCTGGCAGTCTTCGGGTCTGAGGGGAGGACAGAAGAGAGAAAGACATGAGAACCAATCTGCAGGCATGCAGCAGAGCTTTGAGGTATGATGCTCATCATGTTCACCATGTTAGTTTTGCTTGTTAGCATGCTAGCACTTGCTAATTAGCAAAGGGGATGTTTGGACAGTACACATGTGTCGATGTGTGTCTGTTACCTCAGCCTAGCCAGTGTCTTCATCAGAGCATACTCTCGTCGTCGGGACGACGGCATCCACCTCTTTTTCTCCGCTCGTGCTAAGCTCTGCCCGCCGAAGCCAAACATGGCGGAGAAACCGAAACGCACCAACTGACCAAGAGACGAGAAGCTGCACATGTCCACCTGCTGCAGGTGACCTGCAGGCCCAGAGACAGAGACAGAGGGGGGAGTGAAACACTGATCAAAGATTCTTTTTAATTAGGAAAATTTGCTAGAAAAACTTAAGACACTACACACACCCACACACACACACATATACGCACACACACACACACACGGCCACAGCTTGTAAGAAAGCCAAGTGGTCGTATGGTGAGGAACTCATTAATATTCATGGAGGCAGCATTCCAAATATGGGCGACAGAAAGAGGTCAGAAGTGTGTGTGTGTGTGTGTGTGTGTGTGTGTGTGTGTGTGTGTGTGTGTGTGTGTGTGTGTTAATATCTCTAAACTTCAGATGAATCAGTGACCAGTCTTTGATTGTTATTGCTCCAGTTCGGCAAGTCTCTGGTGGTCTATCAGTCCAGTTTTCCCAGTCCCTGCATGTAACAGTCCAGTCTGACCAGTCTCTGAAGCAGCAGACTACAGAAGACATTCATAGATTTAGGACAAATGTGCCTTTCTGTGTGTCTTCTAATGTTTTTCTAGGTTGATTCTCACTTTTGGGTGAAATTTGCCTTTGAATGACTAATGCAAAAATTTCATCAAAACTGTGAAACTCGATCCACAAAATGTGCCAGTGGATGTCTGTTTCTGAAGATTTCTGATTGGTTGTTGTTCTGTTTGCAATCACAAACATGAAAGTTGTGTATTTCACTGGTGGTGCAAGGTGAGGGTATGCAAGGATTAGCGGTAAAGAAATATAATCAACCCTGTTTCATCATCAAGAGCACTCAGCAAGATATGCACACACACACACACACACACACACTCACACGCAGCATGCCATCTGGCCACATACCTGCTGTAACCTACTGAACTGCTGTCTCCCCACCTGCGTGTCTCACTGACTGCCTGTCTGTCTCTCTGGATAGAATCTGATTTCCTCACCATATGGCATGTTGTCAGTGTGTGTGCGTGTGTGAGACTGACATCTCAGCTTTAATCCTGAGGTGGTCGGTCTCACAGTCAGTGTGTCAGTGAGATCAAACCTGAAGCGCTTCTTAAAAAGGTGCAACCCATTTTGATTTTGACCACATAAACAGCACTTAGTATAACAGTTTGATTTATAAAGGACTGATCCTTATTGAAAATAATGGCCTCCTCAACTTCATTTTGTACATGCTTTACCCTTTACTGGTTCACTGTGCACTTCCCTATCAAGGCTTTGATTGGGTAAAGAGACAGATCTTTGCTCTCACCGCCCAGTCAGGTGGCAACAGGAATGCCTGCTGGCCTCCCTTTTCCACTTTGAGTACCTGGTACGTGGTTAACTATTTGTAGCCTTCTCACAGCCTATGATTACCTGGTGCAGAGCCCCCTGTGTATGTCTCTCAAAGGGTGATCCCTTTGCTGAGGAGGGGGTACAATCTCCTATTTTGATGCCAACTTCCTCCATTGTGTGACACCTTACATACCTCTCCAGCTCCACTGTGACCATGGCGCTGGGGGAGGAAATGAGGAAACGAGCCACCGCTGCACTGAGGTTCCCCCTATGGAGGTGCACAAGACCCCCTGAGTTTCTAATTCAGGGGAAGTCAGGAGTCATGCAGCCATGTTTTATCTGCTGACACATCCACCGTGTTTGGTCTCACTGCCACCACACTGAGAGCGCTCTCCAGCTGAGCCAACCAATCAGTCTTGTGCTCTGCTTGGATTCATGCACTATAAATACATGTTTGTCAGATGAACGAATAGTGACTTTACTGTGCCTGCTGCAGTCACAACAAAAGATTCAAACTTCAAATCTCCACTCTAAACCCTAGCAATACCAGGACTGGAGTGGGATGTTTGGTCAGCCCAACACAGGAGACCTGGCCAGCAAGTTCTGCTCCATTCCCACCGCAGCCACCAGAAGTGATAGCCTGATAGCCTGACAGTCTCTTACAGCCAAAAATAGTCTGTAACACAAATTAATTAGTGAGCTAATTTATCCCATCAGGACATGGTGGAGTATTGTCACAGTTCCAGTGAGTTCACCTTGGTGGTGTCATGAACATGAACACATCTGAACTCACCTGTAGTCACCTAGTGTCCGTGGGAACAGTTTCCTGCCTGGGAACTTTAACTGTTTTCCATTGTTCAGGAATTAGTCTTATTTTTGCCAATGAATACTCCCATCTGTCACACACACACACACACACACACACACACACACACACACACACACAGAGCTCCAGCGTTAATTAGTGTTAATGAACTACCATTTAGCCAAAACCCATCATTCAAACACAGCAGCCTGCCATGCTGTCAGCTGACTGGTTGGCAGGTTTAGCTGGGAGGAGCTGGGGAGAGGTGCAGGGGGCGGTGCTACAGTGAGGAGAGTAAACCTGTGATTTAGAGTGAAACTGATACTGCTGTTAGACATCTGTCTGCTCCCTCCCTTGTGAGTCCAGTCACAGCGTCTGCTTCACTCCATTTTTAGGTTTGTTTGTTCTCAAACTTTGTCCACGCTGCTGCCGATCAGTCAGCCAATCACACCAAAGCTTAAAAAAACACAAGCTCCTGATTGGTTCCCTTTGAGCTGCCTGAAGCAAATTAAATTACAACAATGGGGAGATGACCATAGATCTAAAATAGGTAGAAACCCACAAGCGACAACTTGACAATAGATCTAGAAGTGGTAGCAGCCACCCAGGACAACATGCTTATGGATCTAGAACAGGTAGATCCACCCTGTACAATGTGACAATAGATCTAGGCCTGATAGAACCCACCTAGGACAATGTGACTGTACTCATATTTATAATAACCCATCCAGGACAATGTGGCTGTAGATCTAGAAGAGGTAGAACCCACAAAGGATGATGTGATGATATATTTAGAAAAGGTAAAAGAAGCCACTTGCCAGGACAGGTAGAACCTACCCAGGACGATGTGCAGCGCTGCAGTGACTGGATCTCTGACTCCATGAACAGAACAGGAAACCACATCTGTAGAACCTGTAAAGATAGACAAATAGCAAAACATCCTGTCTGGCAGTGTCCACATAATGTGCATGCATGTGTCTCTGTACAGTGGGGTCCACAGTCTGTGGGCTGACACACTGTGGATCTACATGAGCGGGTGTCCTCTCTCTTACCAGCAGGAATGATTCCAAGTGGCAGCACTGGTTTCACTGGTTTCTCTGGAGAATCAGCATCCAGCTGGGCTCTGAGGACCATAGCATGACACAGCTCCGCCACCGAACCGTCCCCACCAACACACACCACTCTGACAGGCAGGTGGAGACAAAACTGTGTAAGGACAGATGGACAGCCTGGTGGACAAGTAGAGCCAAGGAGAAAATGAGTTCTCTCTTTGGAAAGTTATCTCAGTTAACGGGGTCCTAATGAAACTATCCTCTGAACTTCTGAAGGTCTGATCTTAACTTCTGATGGCAGCCAGGAAATCCAGTGACAGTGAACACCCATTAAAGAGCTCACAGTCTGACACCTTTAACAGGTATCCTGACATACACATTCATCCAGCAGGGGGCATGGCTTCTCCACAGGACCATTGCTGTTCATTTCTTTACTAAGAAAGAGGCTGAGTAGGGCTGAGTATCAAACCTCAAACACATTTTTTGATACCAGCCAAAATGTGTCTGTCGCATTAAGTATTAAAGAAAACTACTGTGAAGTATATAACTCTGGCACTGAATGTCTGCTCACATTTGCAGTCTTGTTTATTGACAGATCCTGATTTAAATCAAAATTCACACAATTTTAGACTCATTTATTTAGACAAAGACAACATTTGACATGTGAAAACCTTGGCTTTAATTTTTAATTTCAATCTGATACTCAGGCCTAGAACTTAATGACTTAAAAGTCCAGTAAATTATTGTATTTTGAGACTGACAGAAATGACAGGAATTGACTTATTCAACTCAAATAATAGACAGAGGGCCCAGTGGTTCAGTTTCAGGTAAAATGAACAGATCACTTTGTGGCTAGTCAAAATGTGTCTGGTGGGTTTCACTGAAGAGAAGAGGGCTCATCTGCAGAGTTTGTGTCTGCAGTAAATGAGAGGTAAACAGACCCCCCCACCCTCCACCCCCCCGTGGATGGGATTACCTGAAGCTCCGGTCACCACGGTGACAGCCAGTCTAATTGGCAAATGTAGGTTTCAACCAAATCCTCACCAGAGCAGTCACACACACACACACACACACACACACACACACACACACACGCATATGAGCACACACACAGACACACACTGAGAAGCTAGCTTAGCAACAAAGCTAATCTTCTCTAAGCACATTAAGCTTTATGAGGGTTGAGCACAAAAGCTGCTTACACACACACACACACACACACCCACACACACACACACACACACACACACACACACACACACACACACACACAGAGACCACCACAGACAGTGATGTAGGTGTGTTAAGTGTTTTTGCTATAGCTATTATTGATGTTGCACTATTTGTTCACAAAATATTATTTTCACGATTATTCATGAGACTCACTTAGATAGACGTTGGTGTTTGACCCCACCTGTCTGTGTGTGTTTGTGTGTGTGTGTCTGTGTGTGTGTTTGTGCATGTGTGTAATCAGTCTGGGTCAGTGTGTTTGAGTGTCAGCCTTTGACCGTAAACTGCTATTTAATTATCTGGTTCAGTTGAGTCTGTTATGGAAGGATGATGTCACTGTTTAATCAAGACATGTTGACTTACATAAACATTACCTCTGACTTTAATGAACTGAAACTTTATTTAGCTATGGCATGTTTATTTTCCACAGTCAAATTACAACAGTGGGATTGGATTTGTGGAAGGTCGCAGCAACCCCAGGAAAAGTCCTTTATCAGCAACAGTGTTACATTAACTAAACACATTGGTTAGTCCTCCTCCAGTTTCTATCATTAAAATGTGACATAGTGTTTGATAATACTACCAGTAAAGCATTAATATGTAACCACTGTCTCGCTTGTCCAAGCATGTCAACCAAACAGCGTTATGTTTGAATGAAATAACTATGTGATCTTAAATACAAAGACTAATTAGCTCTGCTCTGAAATACAAGAACAGCAATACATCTCCATGAATCATGAAGTTTTGCCTGGATCCTGTTAGCATTAGCCTCAGTCTTTTAGCATGTCATCAAGTATGGAGCCCTCGAGCACAATGTTAAGACTCATTTTGGGTCTTATTTTAAAATAAGACAGCTGAAAACATTGAAAACTCAACCAGAGACAGAGTTTTCAATCAACTCACAAAGCCAGGGTTAGCTTAATTAGCTACGTAGCTACAGCTGCAAATCTGCAAGTGACAGACGTCATTTCAGCAAAACTGAAGGTCATCGGCTATAGAGAGCTTCAGCAATCAAAGATGAAATGCTTCAAAAGTGAATGAGAACGGGAAGAGCTGGGGCCGAGGGAATGGCCCGTGGGATCATGTTAGCCAAAAACTGCCCCCTTACTAAGGAAAAATACCTTCCCCAGATTTCATTAACACTACCATGCTGCTGAAAATACTAAACTTCAACCCTGAAATGCTCTTATTAGCAGGGGTGCACATAGCTGGTGTACAGGTAAACATGTGAGACAGAAATAATAAATGAGTAATGTCAGTTGTTCCAAAACGCACTTTCGAGTAAAAACCAAGTACAGATATCATCATGTGTCAAACATGACCGCAGAGACATCTGACCCAAAGCCAGCTGCTGAGGCTCAAGCAGGGGCTAAGAGGTGCATCTTCATCATCTTACCATGCAGGAAGCTGAAGCAGATGATAGTGAGGGAGAGGATGAAGACCAAGAGGAAGATCACGCTCATTTAGACCGCGCTATGTATGGGGTGAGTACCAAACACCATCTCCTAGTACTCAGCTGAGTATTTGACTAAAAAACATTATGTGCACCCCTGATTAATCCATTAATATAACTAGATCAACTTCAAAGTGTGCAAAAAGTGTATCGAGTGCAGAAGATCAGGTGTGCAACTAAAGATCAAACATCACCGCATTATCTGACTTACATGAAAGAATAACATCAGAATATCAACAACATTTTCTGTATCATTTTCTGCAACAAACTCCATTTATAGCAGGATATCACAATTTTTCCTGGAAAGTAATCAGTTAAAACTCACAGGAGAGAAAGAGAGAGTGGTGAGATGGAGAAAAGGTAAGAGACGACTAACCCATCATATTCATCCAGCTTGCATTCCTTCATCACTGAGAGAGCATGACCCTTCCTCTCTGTCACTGGAGAGAGAGAGAGAGACAGACAGAGAGACAGACAGACAGAGAAAGACGAGGAGAGAGAGGGGAAAAAGAGAGGGAAACAGATGGAAAGACATTGAGATGGACAGAGATAGAGTGTTCGTGTGTGTGTGGTCACATGTACACAAGAGCGGGTTCGATGGATGCCAAAAAAAAGTGGGACAACGGATATCACACCATCTGCTGAGAGGAGGAGAGGAGAGTATAGGAAAGGAGAACATATGAGTCAGAGGAAGGGAGAGGAGAGGAAACAAGGGAGGAGAGACAAGTAAAGGAAAGGAAAGGAAAGGAAAGGAAAGGAAAGGAAAGGAAAGGAAAGGAATTAAGAGAGGGGAGAAGGGGAATCACAGGAAAGGAGAGGAGAGAAAAGGAGAGGAAATTAAGAAAAGTGGGAATAAAGAGGAGACAAAGTGAGGTAACAAAGAGAGGAGATGAGAGAGGAAAGGAAAGAAGAGAAGAGAAGAGAAGAGAAGAGAAGAGAAGAGAAGAGAAGAGAAGAGAAGAG
>JBBMOE010000006.1:16049381-16069381 GCA_037975065.1 Chaetodon trifasciatus
GAGGAGAGGAGAGGAGAGGAGAGGAGAGGAGAGGAGAGGAGCAAGTTGTCTCCCTCCGTCACAACAGATGGGCTAAGCGACGCCCCCTGTATCAGGTTACCTAGCGACCAGGGACTGCCATTAACTCTGACCTTTGGACTGCCTCTCTACACACACACACACACACACACACACACACACACACAGATACAGACACAAACACACATACACAGATTTCATATTGTCTTCTCTGCAACAGTTTTACTGCCGTTACACATAATTTCATTACAATACACATGAGGTGTGACATCATCCAAAATCTACTGCGGCCCCGCCCCCTGTCAGTCTGGGGAATGAAACAATAATAAAACTACTGTTGATGATCAATAAACGAATAACGAAGTGACAGACTGACCGGTGATGTCAGTGCGGACGTCAGCCATCTTGAAGAGTGGAGCCACATGTTCTCTGTAGATGTGAACGGCCTCCTTCCTGTGGCTGCTTGGGTTGATGAACACCTTTAGATACCTGGGACGACTGCTGAACCCTGCACACGCACACACACACACACACACACACACACACACACACACACACACACACACACACACACAGTGAAAAGCTACAACTATCAAGGCTCATTGCCAACAGAGTTTTGCTGAAAATAGAAAAGAGAAAATACACATTTGGTGTACCACTTCTTCCCCAGAGGTTGAATCCATTACTTCCCAACACCAAAAAAATCAAACAGATTGATTTTTCAGAAATTCATGATTCCCAGACAAAATGACTCCAAATGTATCCTGATGACTTTAGGGTCACATCATCAGGTTCACATTTCATCAGCCTCAGCTGAACTTGGTATTTAGCAGTGAACGTGGTAAACATTATACCTACTAAAAATCAACATGTTAGCATTGTCATGGTCCGCATGTTAGCATGCTAATGTTTGCACTTAACTCCAAGCACCGCTGTGCCTAAAAACAGCCTCATAGAACCATAACCATAGCATAAGCATAGATACATTTACCTTTGGCTGTTTCATTTGAGCTTCTGAATTGTGTATGAATTTATCTCCTTTATAGTGCCCTGAAAAATTCCACAATGACAACAACAATGACAAAAACAACAGTACACAAATACTTTCAAGAGTCCCACAATGCAATGCTCCACATTTTATAGATGTGAGAATGACCGTTATGTGACTACACTACAGGTGTTGCCAATCTCTATATATTGCTCTCTTCTGAGTAAACTCTTGAATGTCCATTAATTTGTAGTAGTAAATGACAGAGCCTGTTTTTCTTACCAATTATACTCTGCTGCTATTGGCTAGTTCACTTTGCTCTGCAGCTCTGCCTCTGATTGGTGAGCTGATCTGCCTAACGTGTCTATTTCTATATAGTTGCTTCTTTTGTCAATTAGCACACTTAAATGTCATTAGGGCTGCCGCAAACAATTATATTTATCCATCAATCATTTAATTGTTTAGTCATTATAATGGTAAAAAGTAGATAAAAACGTCCATCACGTCCATTCAGAATTTCTTTGCTTCCAGTCTGGCAAATATGAGTATCTGCTGCTTTTCTTTGTTTTATATCATTGTAAGCTTAAATCTTTGGGTTTTGGACTCTTGTATGGTCCCTTTGAGCTCTGTGAAACTGTGATGAGCATTTTTGAACTGATAATGAACATGCTATTCCTATTGAAGCACTTAAGCTGACAGTGACCTTTCAGATAGTCATCAGTCTTCAGTGGTCCCAGCTGATCCTGCCTGGAATGAATACTGATCACTGCACACTGGGTCATCATCACTGACATCAAACAGCTGAACTGCACCAACAGTTTAAAGTCCGTAATTTGGATCAGCAACCAGAGCTTGTGTATGCCACATAAATCCAAAAACCATACTCATACAAGTCTGATGGATGAATTACAGATTGTATTTAGAAGAGCAGACACCTGCATACTGTTCTACCATCTGGAGGAGGCCTGTTTGATGCTAAATATTCAGAATATCGGTTACATCATCAACAACGGTGGACGACTGTGTGTGTGCGCGCGATTTAGTATCGACTCCAAACTACAGACCCATACACACACACACACATACACACACACACTCTGACCCCCTGTACAGCTCATCATTAGGCAGATTTAGAGGCTGCATTATAAATCCCCATAGACCAGCACAGATCAATATACACACACACACCAGCTCCATTATCCAGCTCATTACTATAATCTGCTCCCAAAAGGCCGTGACCTCGCCCTGTTAATGACCCCACACACATATACGCAGTACACCTCCTGCTATCACTCCACCTCGCTACTCTGACCAGCTTCTCAGGAGTTCCTGTGAGGAGTTACCCAACACCCCCCGCACTCTTCTCTCTACTGGACCCCCACCTTTACCAGAAGCTCCAACCACAACCACGATTCCTTTGTGAGCCCAAACAAATACCCAAAACCTGACAAGAACTTGAATTTCTACCCTTGTTAACATGTGTCACATCCCTGCAGCAGTCCAGTGGTCAAAGGATGACACTTGAATCCACTGTGGCCTGGGGCTTGTTAGCTCTACAGTAGACATCAGGTGGCACCGGAACAATTAGCATTTTGACCAAAAAAAAAAAAAAATCCAGGAACTATGGAACCAGAGTTGCTAAACTCAGGAAGTCAAAGCCCCACAATGATTCTGTAAATAAGATCGATGGCAGATTAAAAAAAAACACAGCAGTGATTGAAATGCAATTTTCATACACGAGGAAACAATAACACAGTCATGTGTTGTTCTTAGTCTTTACTGTTGCATAAACCTCACACACACACACACACACACACACCCACACACACACACACACACACACACACACACACACACAGTTAGCTATCTCATAGGAGCTGGTCTCATTTAATTTGTTGATATTTTTTGAGGAGGAAAGGTAGACAAACAGGTAGATGCAGAGAGATCGAGTGTCCATCAGATCATCTCCCAGCCTCAGCCAGCGGCTGGTTGCTATGGCGCTGCTAAAACATTACCATGGTAAACAATCCCAGTGTTGTCATGGAGAAGTGTTGAGTTCGGTGAATGTTGTTGATGCCATGTTGGTGCAGACTCAGCCTGAGGTTAATGGACAGTAGTAATCATTTGAAGATGTCACCTTGGGCTCTAGGATGCTGTGAAGGGCACTTTCACTACTTTTCTCACATTTTACAGACTCAGACACTTTATTCACCCTCGCTGTACAGACCTAGGTAATGTGAACTCCAGCCAGAACGACAGGGGGCAACAGCTTTCCAGACATCTTAAGTGAAATCACCTCAAGCTAAAGCAAAAGTAAACACAGGAAGTATTCTTGTGGTAATCCCTGGAGCTGTTGTAGTGCACGGCATAATATAGCAGATCCACTGTCAGATCAACTTTCCGCCTGATTCCCTTGACTATATGCATACATGCTGGTTTGTTGACATTAGTGTAAGGCGGCGGCTCACTCTCCATGTGGCTTGCTAGCAAAGTGGTAGCAAATAAATCAGTTCACTATTTTCCCTATAAACATGCCCTTCTCATGTGGAGCACAGTCAGTCTCCTCTGACATACAGATGACCTGACACTGACTGACTGACGAGTCTTTTTTTAAAGTTTTGAATAAGTGTGCGATATATAAGGGCTGTCAGAGTGTTTGACCTCCCGCATATTACCTGTGTGTGAGGTATGACTGTGTGCCCCTCTATAATAAACTTTGTTTCCTGACAAACTAATAAAGCCTTCAAACTAAATATGAAAGGCAGAGACAGAGAGGCAGACAGGTTTCTGTCATCATGTCACTATGGATACACTCACCCACGTCTCGGACACACCAGTTAATATGTAACGCAATAGATACACACACATGCACACTCACTCAAGGGGCCATAAAGCAGTTTACAGAGGCATCCTCCTCTGACTGACCCGTCTCTTCTGTTCAAAGAGACAAACTATTAGAGAGCAGTGATATCACACAGTGTCCTGAATGCTCACAGGTTGTGATGGACACATGTCAGGAGTGTCCCTGATGCTGAAACTCTCAGTAAAAACCAATATTGTTGAGTTTATTACTGTAATCATTGTTTTTCCTCAGTCATTTTGATAGCTTGTCACATTTGAGATTTTGAGAAGAAAGTAATATTTGAATATTTTGTTTCTTTTATGGGAGAAAAGTCTTAATGGAGCTCAAGCGGTTTGTTTACCAATCGATTAGTTGAGCGACAGAAAACAAGCCATCAGCTATTTTGATGATCAAATAATCCATTGTTAGGATTGGGTTTGGACTGTTGATCCGACACAACAACACATTTGAAGATGTAACCTTTGGCTTTAAGGAAATTGTGTTGGGGATTTTTTTTTTATTACTCCTACTTAAAAGGAATTAATTATGAATTTAGTATATTTTTTTGGTAACACTGTTGCCTCACAGCTAGAAGCTCCCAGGTTTGATTCCCGCTGTGGGCGCCGGGGCGTGTCCTCCACCATGCCTTCGGTGCCTGCTGCTCGAGGAAAGGGGCCTTTCTGTGTGGAGTTTGCACCCCGTGTTCACCTGGGATATCCTCCATAAAAAGAACCCCCACTAAAAACATGCAAGAAGATCACCACCTGACCAATGGTGACAAAAAGGAACAACTGGGTCCCCGGACGCCGCTGTTGGCTGGCAGCCCACCACTCCTGGTCTGTTGCAGAGGAAGGACTTGCTAGGATGAGATAAATGCGGAGAAATAATTTCACAGAAGCATGGCGTGTGCAGTTTCCCCCCACTGTAACTCTGCATGGTGTGTGGATTGTGATTAATAAAGGATGTCTTTGTCTTTTTGTCTTTGTCTTTATTGACATGTCTATAGAGTATATGAAACATGGTCACAATCCCTTCTTCTTTTCCCGAGTTAAGGTGCTGACTAATGGACAGAGGTTTTGCAGAACATTATGATGTCACAGAGAACCTTTGACCTTTTAGATATAAAATGTCATCACTTCATCATTTTATCTTATGAGACATTTGTGTGAAATTTTGTCATATTTAGTGAACAAATCTTGAGTTATGGTCAAAAACGTGTTTTATGAGATCACAGTGACCCTTGAGCTTTGACCACCGAACTCTAGTCAGTTCATCCTTGTGCCGAAGTGAATGTTTGTGGCAGACGTGATAAAATTTCTTGAGATATCGTGTTCATGATATTTGTGAATCAGCTCCAGTTTTGGGAGTAAGCTGCTTTAGTGTGTCAGATGCAACGTTTAACATTTCATTTAATATTCTGATTATCTTAGTTTCAGCATGAATTAGGCTGCCGCTGAAAGCTGTAGTGTTTCTACCTTCTCAGACAAGAAAAAAGTGATTAGAGACCTTTGAGTTGGAGTGATTTTAACCTTTAGTTACTTGAAAATGTTGACAGGTAAACCTAACAAGATTCATTAAGAGGTTCCAAAGGATTTAGATTCCATTTGATATCGGATTTGAAGTCAACAAAATGCTATTGAAGCCCATCTCTACTGGCCACACAGTGTTTTGATGGTGTCATTTTGACCTTATGACACCTTACAGTACCACCTGACTGACTGCTGCCACCTCCCACTCATTTCACTTTGTCACCGTGAACCCAAACTAACAGCCCTGTAAGCAAGTAGAAAACTGCCATTGGATTGACAAGACAATTGATTTGGGAGGAGTGGCGACAGGCCTGAGCTCGGCCCAGCCATCCCATCAGCTCCGCTGCTGCCACCAGCCTGTCAGTCTGTTGTGTTGTTAAAAACTTGCAGTCAATCCATCCGCCTTCTGACTGCGTGTATGGAAACAGACTCTATACAGCATCACTGCTTGCCCTTTGTCACTCTGACTGCCATTCACTCTCTGCACAGCGTTCTGCAGCTGCTTCACGCAGCAAACAGCACAGAATAACACTCTGGAAACAGAAAGTGACTGCTCTCTGCTCACCATTGTGCAGCTGAATGTTCGGACCTGAAGGTTAAGAAGTGGCGGTGGTGTCTGCAGCGGTGGGACTGGCTGCTCCACAACACCATGCTTCATTCAACAATACGCTTTTCACACTGACCTCTGGCTGGAAAATAGGCTTAATGTCCACACAGCAGAGCAACCGACTGTGTTTACCTTCCACCCACACACCCCCACACACACACACACACACACACACACACACACACACACAGACTCCTCTGTTGTGGTGTGTAAAGTCACAAAAGCCATCACAGCTTGATGTGTAGTGTGACCACGCGAGCTGACGCACGACCTGTGAGCCATTCATGTATGTGTGTGTGCGTGACTGTGAGGCCAAAGACAAACGCTTAAAGAAGTTGTGACTTTGCTGCAGGGCCTCATGGGTAATCTGGTTTGACGGACAGACAGACGGACAGACAGACAGGTGACCAGCGATAACATGTCAGCCCGATGCCATGGTGATAGGACGATGGTGGCGTGTGTGTGAGACCCTTGCCCTGCTCATTTATGGATAGCTTGTAACATCTCTGTTGGAGTCAGTATTGTTGGACAAACAAAGAAAACCTGAAATGTAAAGTGTGTTTGTGTGAGTTAAATCCACACACACAGCACGGCAACATTTCCATTGTGTGTTAAGTGTCAGCCAGGCACCGCCCACTACAATGCACCTGGGAAAGCAGCGTCTGGGAACTGCAGTCTGCAGCAACATCCAGAACTTCACTAAACACCTCCTGTCAGGAAGTGGCTGTGTTGCTGAGGTACAAGTCGTTTTAAAGAGGAAACATGCTAAACATGATAAAATCTACACAAAGGGACATTTACTTGATGGTCAAACAACACTGAGGAAGCTTTTTATTAAGTTAAGTCAGAGAGAAAATCACATTTTTAGCAGCACAAGCTGTAAACACATCACTGACACCACCTTATAAAGCTGCTGATGGTGTTATTACTTACACCTATTTCTATAACTATTTATCAAGCAGACACAGAGAGCAACATTAGCATTCACCTAAAGACGTATTTGTATTCACCTGATGAATTTAAGGCCAAAACAAATATCTGGCTCTTTATCGTCTGAATGGCTAACTTCTGCTTCTGAGTTGTGTTCAGTGGGTTAGCCAAAGCTTTTTTTTTGCTGCTGCTGGAAACCATCGATGAGAGATGTAGAGAGTGAAACAAAAAAGTAAAGTTGCAGGCCAAAAGACCAAACCAGCGAGCTGGAAGAAGAACAGAGAGGAACTGCAGAGCTGGGTGATGATTCTCTGTAGGTTTGTTACTGTGAGTGACCCCTTTCCCATTACATGCAGATATTTAATCCACCCTCAATATAAAATATTGACTTGTTGCACTTCAAAGGAATAACTCAATATTTTATGCAATACATTTTTTATTTCGTTCTGTCTGAGACTGAAATATGAAGTTCGATTTAAACTCATGTGTGTAGTTTTCCCTGTTTGGTGTGGAGGAACTGGATTCAGGGTTCTGACCTCAGCCGCGTCCAGCACCTTTGGGGTGAACTGGAACACCGACTGTGAGCCAGACCTTACCACCCAACACGAGTGTTGGACCTCACTGATTCTCTTGTGACTGAATGGGAGCAAATCCCTGCAGCCAGGATCAAAATCTTGTTCTGTTTGACTATCACATACATTTGGCCGTGTGGTGTAATGTATGTTAGCTAATAATATATAGACGTTTCAGATATACAGAGAGTTTCATGTTTCTGCAGGTTAGATTTCATTGTCAACTGAAGTGAACTGGACACACGTGTATGGGTAAACACTATTTTAGCTAATCTCTCTCGCAGACAACGTGATTCAACTGCTGACAGCATCTTACTGGGTACTGCTGTATGTGTGTGTGCGTGTGTGTATGTGTAATCTGTCACTTTGTTCCGGTGGATTAGAGATTAGCTGCTGTTAATAGTTGATGCAACTGTGACTCACCTCATTAATCTGAGTGACAAACAGGTTGACAGAGAACAATGAAATTATAATCTGAGCAGCTAGCACTGCATCCGGCTAGCAATGGCAGTCTGTACACCTGATTGCCATTAAAAATGTATCCAAATGAATTCATGCACAATTATAAACAATTTGACGCAATTCTTAATTAAGTTTTATCTTAATTACATTCAGCTTTTCATCACATTTTATTGATCCTAACAAATTAATCTGTATTGTTCTTTAATATCAGATCATTGGACCATGTATCTACTTAAATACTTAAATCTATCTACGGTATCTATCCATGCTCTCTGTAGGATGAACAGGTGAATGCACACAATGACAGTTAGTGCTATTAATAATAGTATTACTTTGCGGTGTGTGTGTGTGTGTGTGTGTGTGTGGGTAATCATCTTACAGTGTGACGCTCATTCAGTAGAAGTACTGAGTCATATTTCCAGTGTATCTCAGTTCTTATGTAACAGAGGAACTGTTAATCTCACTATCAGCCGAGATGCTCCATGTGAGGCCAAGAGATCCCCAAACGGCTCCAAGTGGGATATCTATGGTTTAACGATCAGTCAATCCAAACCACACAATCAAAGTCAGCATTATGTCCCCAAACAAATTGTTATTCTCAGGCCTAAAGTGATCCTGGATACCTAAAATGGATGTAGTAGCATTTACGTTACATTAATTTTTTAAAGGTTTTGTCCAAAGTAACTCTACAATATATTGAGGTTCAGTGTTCAAGAAGACTTTTTTGACAGACTGGAATCAACCTACTAGCCCCCATACTGCTTGCCCTTCTGAATGTGTGTGTTACCTGTGAGCAGCTCCTTCAAGGCGTTGTACCAGGTGTGTGTGTGTTCTGCAGAGGCATTGTGGAGGTGCAGCGTGTCCTCCTCCAGCCTCCTCCCTCTCCTCCTGCAACAGAATAGAGCCACACCGAGCACGGCTCCCCCAGACTCTTGGCCGATCGCTCGCCGCCGCTTCACCTTCACTGCAAACACGTCCTGCAGCAGCACCACACCTGGCTGCAGCGTGCACGCCTCACCTGCATGGAGAGAGGAAGAGTTAACACAAAGCATCCGGACAGAGCACCTGAAAGAAGATCTGCATTCTAATAAGTGCAGTTGCAGTGGCAGAAACAAGACTCATCAAGATTCATTCCCATATCAAAAACATTTGAAAATTTCATGGGAATCCATCCAGCAATTGAGGACAAAATTTCCCTCTGAACCACAAATGTCAACTTCATGGTGGTGCTAGAAGATAAGTCAGGAGTTCAATCTCATTCAGATCAATCCTCTGGGGACCATGACTGTCTGTCTGTGCAAATCATCATGACAATCCATCGTATAGTTGTTATGATAATTGAGTCAGTACCAGAGAGGTGGACCAGACAACACTGCCATCCCTGAAGCAATGCTGCTAAAGTGGCTAAAAAAAGATTTAGATCCAAAATTGATCCAAAATCTAAAAGCCAATCGATTCAAACTGCTGACTTTAGCCAACAAATCTACAAACTTCAGCTCCTCATTAGCCACACAGCAGCAGAGTCTGAAGCTCTCTGGTAGGATGTGTTTTTAACTCTGTAGCCAGTTAGCTGTATTTATACATGTTTCACTTGTACAGTTGTTTAATACACGAGATACAACATGTACATCAGAAAGCTTTGGTGTCAGAAGGTGTTTTTCTCTGTTGATGGAGCTCAGCTAGTAGTTTCCCTCTCTACATCATGTACATCATCATTCTGAAGACGACGGCAAAAAAGTATTTTTCAAAATGTCAAAGCATAAAAGGCTCAATGACAGTATACAGTGAAAAGTCTTAATAGAGATGGCAATGTCTGCAAACAATCATAGTGTTACAAATAATAAAATCTGGAATTAGTTTAGAGCTTTGAGAATAATATTATTAGTTTACCAACACTCTGGCGGCAAGGAGAAATTGTTCACATTATTTTGTCCACCACTCTTGTCAGTCAGTAAAATATGAACCTAGCACACTGCTGCTGCTTCATGTTATCATTAACTGTATTAATCACTAATCCACTGATCAGCAGAACACACAGTTGCACGTGTCGATCAACGGGTGTAATCAGAGATTCTGAAATCTGATTGGTCAATGTCCAATGACTCACCCAAGGATAATGTCAGCAGAGCTCTGACAATACAGTCAGAGTTACATAACACACACACACACACACACACACACACACACACACACACACACACACACACACACACACAGACTTTATCCATACCATGTGTGTCATCAACCAAGCTGATACAGTGCAGCAGTCAGCCTGTTGCCTGCTCTGCAACTAAAAAACTCCAAAAAAGCAAATCTCCAAAGACCACCCTTAAAAGAGAGACACCTGCTACTACAAACAAGGTCAATTATTACTCTTTTTATTTGACTTTTGGTGTAAACCATGACAATACAATGTTTGTAAAATGTTGCCAGAGCACAGAATTATTTTGTTGCACGTAGTGCTGAAACAACTAACCGATTAGCAGATCAATAGAAAACTAATCAGCAACTACTTTAATGGAGAGCGACATCTGGCTAGCCTCTGTTCTACTAGCTCCTGTAATTCTATGCAATCACTCATTTAGTATTTCTTTCATCTACATCTTTCATACTAGAAACTAAAACCTTTGTCATTGTCACAAAGACAGACAAGGATTCCCTGGATTCAGGGAACTCACGATGGACATTTTCACTATTAACTTCTAGCAATAACACAGTTATTTAATAAAACAACTGCCAGAAAATAATTGTTTCCACCTTTTTTTGTGTGTATTAGACATTAGTCTGAAGATCAAACTAGCTTCAAAAGGGAAAGAAGTGAAGGGGCTGGCACATGTCACAGCAGGTGGACAAACATCTGTCCATGAAAAAACAAACTCCTTAATGAGATTATCAATCCATGCACTTTAATCAGCAGAAATGTGTAAATCCATCCAGATTTGTTTTTATTATCAGTCCATCCAGATTTAAACCTCTAATGTTTCACAGCCCGGCTGTAGACAGTGTACAGAAGGGCTGTCACTTTTTAATCCAACTGAAAGTTAAAGTAGTTCAAATTTGTTCGTATGTGACTTTCTGAAAAAGTGACATTTTATGTTTACATGGTAATTTATAGCTACAAACCTTTAAGTTGATATTTCAAGTAGAGCTCCATCCAGTATGTTTTATCCAATGTAACTCATGTCCACTGATGAAGCTTGGCTATTACTAATGTATTTAAATATTCTGTCTTTGTCTGAGCATGATGAACAGCGACGGACCACCATAACTTTAAGTGAGGGCATTATTTGGCTATCATATTTAATGTTTATTTAATCCATTGTTCAATTGCGAACTACCATCCACACATATCACATCAAATATCCAACATGTCACGTACACACAACAGCACAACTGTGTTGTTGCGGGGTGAAAACGCCTTTGACTCAGAGCAAATGAATGACCAAAAGAGATGTTCAGCTGCCGTGCCAACATACAGTATGATAAACTGAGACAATAATAATAATAAAAAAATATCAGTGGTGAAAAAACAACCATATAAAATATACACTAAAGAGCTCTGAGCTGGGAGGGGACAGATCTATCAGGAAATAGTTATATATGATGAGGGCTGATTTATCTCCCCATCTGTGAATTACCCTCCTGCTGTTATCAAATACCAAATACCCAAAACCACCCACCCTTCTTCCACCCGGAGAGGCCAGCGTCCATATGTCAGGGTCACAGTGTGTGGGGTAATGGTCTGTCTGCTCTCGCTGCTTTATTCCCTGCTTACTGTGTTCATTTGATATTGTGAATATTAAAGAAGTGTGTTTTCAGCTTTAAACACGCTTGCAGCACACGTGAAGCAGCTTCAGAAACACAATGTGCACAGAAGTGTTTGAGTTAGCTCTGAATGCTAATGTCCATAAGGCTGCTTTGTCAGTTCGCTACTGGAGTGTGTGTGTGTGTTTGTGTTCAGCTCAGACTCTCTGGCAACTCACGAATTCCACTTCTTTTTGTTATTTTCCCAGGATGTGTCTCCTAACATTAATGAAGTGGAGGCATAAAGGTTTTGGAGGATTGAAAATGAGTTTTTCTCTATTCTACTCTGCAGACTCTATGTGCAGTGGAGCTGCCTGTCAAATTCACTGATGCACATTTAGACATTATGTAATTTCCCATGGCAGCACAAAATTCAGTGAAGTGTCATCTCCTGAAAATTGACATGATGTGATCTGCTA
Source organism: Chaetodon trifasciatus (assembly GCA_037975065.1). Lineage (NCBI taxonomy): Eukaryota > Metazoa > Chordata > Actinopteri > Chaetodontiformes > Chaetodontidae > Chaetodon > Chaetodon trifasciatus. The sequence continues at coordinate 16,061,553 of JBBMOE010000006.1, forward strand.
CAGAGAAGACGTATCACTCCATTGGAGATGTTGAGCTACAAAAGCATGCGTTAACTTTGACTGTACGGTGGAGCTGCAGAATGGAGCCCTCACGCCTGATCTTCAGTACAGACACTGGCTGCAGAGAGCACGTCAACCAGACAACAGACAAGCTTCATTCTGGCCTGCCGTTACGTTACTCACAGAATTTAATACTATGTTCATGTGACCTTCTGTGTCGGCCGGGACGACTTTCAATTCAACCAGAGAAAGGACGGTCAGTGCCAAAACTGTCTCTCAAAACTAAAACTGGGAGACGCAGATCAGCTCGGACATCTGTAATTTTTATCCATTGTTCTATTTCTCCGTGTGCTTTGGCTACACAAATGGACATCGCATGTCGTCTCAATAAAGAGGAAAATCAAACTGAAAGAGAGAGAGAGACAGATTTTCTATCCAACCCAATAAAGATGACTCTGATGTGAGTTGACAGAACCTACAGAGTTGCTGCGCAGACACACACACACAGCGTGTCACAGGTAGTGTGTTGGTTGGTTCCAGATGGAGATGAGTTTCCCATCATGCCCTCACCGACCCACTGTGCCAATACACACACACACACACACACACACACACACACACACACACACACACACCCATACACACTATTAAATATATAAATACATATGTTATGTTGTTATCATTATAATTGTGAGGACCTTGTACCAACTTCCACTCACTTCCTGGAGGCTTCACCTTGTCCTCAGTCTAAATTTAACAATAAAAACATGCATAATTCCAAAAAATAATTGGCTAAATGTGTACGCACAATCACACACACACACACACACACACACACACACACAAACAGTGGCAGTCCAATCCCATGGTGACCAGGCCATGTGGCTCACTGTGGGGAGCTATGGATCATAATTTACACACACACCACGCTGAGGCTGAAGCACCGCATCACTCCTTCAGTGTCGCTGACGACCATCGATCTGCTCTGATAGTAAGTAACGCTCTGATACTGTAAATTGATTGTAAATTGATCAGCTATCATTCCGTCACAATTCTTACTATCCTAAAACCTCCATCGATACTTTACTGCCTATAGGAATTCTCAAACAAGGAAAGGTGAAAGCAGAGAGTCCCAGATCCATTCTCATGCTAAATCCGGCTTTTTTGAGTGCAGTGAAACTGTGGAGTGGCAAAGTGTAGTAAACTACATGAAAAATGCATCTGCAGCTTGGACAGCCACTCTTTTGCATGAGGCTCTCTACTCTGTGTGTGTGTGTATATGTATGTCTGTAGGGGAGTGCCAGTACATAGGCGTAGCCCTGCTGTTTGTCGCAGTTAATGTCACTGTTCATCAGCCCAAAATATCTTATTAAACCCCGTATATAGCACCATTATCACCCTATGCGCTGCAGTTTATTGCAGCAGAAGAGGAATAAATCTGTGGTTCACATATCTGCCGGCGCTTATCAGTCTCGCTAATGCTAACGACACAAGGAGCAACACTCAAGAGGCACAAACTGGGGCTATTCTGCTATTTTTACTTGGCCCAGCTTCTGCTTCCACAGTTGGGGGGTCAATGTATGACACAGGCCTCACAGTTTTGCCTTCTAGTCATGGTTAGGAGATGTGAGAGAGTTCAACAGAACTAAACTTTCAAGCCAGCGGACATATTTTGAGCAGGAAAAGCAGCTGTTACACAACTCCACACAACATTTTGTGTGTAGTTCCTCTTTAAACGATATCCTCAGTGTTCCAGAGACACACAGGACAGTCCTGGATAGTATGACATTGTTTAGGCCACCAGTTTGAATTATTTCAACTTTGTTTCTAAGAAATCATGTTTCATCTGTCATTTTGCCAGACAGGCCCCCAATACTGCAACACCCATGAGCCTTGGCCACTGTTGTCATGGAGAGGATGCCAGTCAGAGGCTAAATGGGTGCACTGGCAAATTCAGAGCACAACATGGTGCCATAGTTGCTGAATTCATCCAAAATTGACCTAGGAAGTGAATTCACTTAAGCTGCTGACTGTATTATCAGTTTTCTCAACACCATAATCCTGAGCTTCCACCCAGCATTAGCACCATCACAGAACTCAGTGATCGGCTGTCTCTTACCGAAATTAACCTTTGGAGTCGAGGTGAACGTCTCCTCTGAGCTTCTTAAAATAACAAAATAACACAGTTGTTCCTCTATTGTACTGATGGTTTCAGCCCTTGCAGTGCTCAAACTGTGACTCACCTATTGTCTATGGAGCAAATGAATGGGACCCTTTTCGTTTGAAACAAGGGGCCTCCAAAATTCATCCTGTCACTTTGAAACTCTATTGAAATTTGTCCGCACATCAACTTTCATGAGTTCATGTTGGTACAAAACACTAAAGTACTGTGATTTCCTGCTAATTGAGCCGGCCGTCATTTGAAATCATTTCATACTACTACGGGTGCGATGCCTGAGTTTCTGTCTCAACACAAAACACGGTCTGTCTGTCTGTCTGTCTGTCTGTCTGTCTGTCTGTCTGTCTGTCTGTCTGTCTGTCTGTCTGACAGCTCAGGTCTCACCTCCATAACTGACAGCGAGACAGGCTGCTGGGTGAGACAGGATGAATTCATGTGTAGAAATAAACAACAACAGCTGATCCATTTATATAGAAATATCTCATCAACACACATACACAACATGCTGCCAGGCTAACTCTGTGTGCGTGTGTGTGTGTGTGTGTGTGTGTGTGTGTATGTGTGTGTGTTAATCTCCTCACACTGAGAGACTCTAATAACCCCCCATGGGCCGAACCAACTGCTCTATACTACTGCCAACACACACACACACACACACACACACACACACACACACAGAGTGTTGGCTTAATAACATTAGCTTGGATGAAATACAGCATAACAGATTGGCTTCAACCCCACACACACACACACACACACACACGCACATATTTACACCTTCATCCTGCTCCACAAACCAATTCTGCCTGAATGTATTTCACCCAAAAATTAACACATTACCAAAATAATAACAATAATACCATAATAGTACCACACTGATACCAAAATATTGCCACAACATGACCACAGCATGAGTGAATCAGAGGCTGTGTTAACCTTTAAATGATTGGTCACACACACCTTTTCAGTTCCTTCACTTCTCCTCCCCCAGAATAAAACCTAAACCCATGTCTTTAAATGTGTGTGTTTTAGTTGTATTTCATTTTAAGCTAGAGATGAAGGTAGCTGTCGAGCTTCTGCTACTGCCTGTGTTATTATTACAGTTATAACTGTGATAATTACTACTGTAATAACATTGGAAGAAATCTGTTAGAGCTGCAGGAAGCCAACATGGCTGAGATACTATATGAGAGATGGTGGTGGGCCTGCATCTGCAGTCAGTTCAGGTAGTGGTGGCTGAGAGTGAAAAAATGTAGTAAAGGCTGTCTTAAATGATTCTGAATTCACACACACACGCAAACACACACGCACTAGAATCACCTATGCTGTATCCAAAATCATTCCTTTGTTCACTCATTAGCTACCTTTCTGCGTTTCAGCAGCTGACTCTTTTAAGTTTCTGTCTGCATCAGAGGTGAGAATGTGTTTCATTGTGTAGCTTGAGATCTGCTGAAATCAACTAATCAGCTGGTGAAGTGATCATTTCTGATGATTGTAAATAATGCTGATAACTTGCCTCATCTTCCTGATAAATTAGCATCAGAGAAAAGTTTGTTTTCATTCTGTTGTTGGAATTTTTTGAGAGCACAGCATAAAGCACAAATTCAACACTCAGAACTCAGACTCTCAAGCCAAATGATGCACAGTAACTATATTGCATTAAATAGTAAATATGGAGCCCTTCATCTTGAAAGACGACAAACACGTTTTGGATTTAACTGCCTGATAATTAGCTTTGCGAGACAAAGGTTAAATCTGAACTAATGTGCACTGCACCACCTTGTAAAACTTCAGCCAACACATGTGTTCTAACCATGGGTTCCTGTGGTACCAGTCTCAAAGCAGGGAGGCTGTTCTCCACGGCCAGACACTTAACATTGGTGACATTAGTTTGTCTGTTTTGTTTTTACTGCAGAACAAAAAGCCCAGCAGCTTCAAAAGACATTTACCTAGTGTGCTAACATGCTGGCATTTAGCGAGTGTAGTATTTACTATGTTTACCCTCTTACTTGACACCATCTTAACTAACGTGACAACATAAACACTGAGCACAACTGAGGCTGATTTCACTAGTTTTGGAGGCAAAAAAAGTCTTGGAAAAATGTATTCAAATGCATCCTGACATTGTGACGTGCTTCTCAGATTTAACTTTTTCATTTTTCACCTGGTGATGGTGCCAGAGTAAAAACACAATGTGTTTCAATCTGTGCCATACGATCATGACAATCCATCCAACAGTTGTTGAGATTACAATTACAATTAGTCATTTGGCAGACGCTTTTATCCAAAGCGACGTACATATGAATTCACAGACCAATGGTGCAGCATCGGGGGCAGTTTTGGGGTTCAGTATCTTGCCCAAGGATACTTCAGCACATGGACTGACATGGACTGCCAAGGAAAGGAATTGAACCACCAACCTCTGGATTGTCAGATGACCGCTCTACCACCTGAGCTACAGCCGCCCCCAGATAGAGATATTTCAGTCTGGACCAAACTGTTTGACCAGGCAACAGACAGCCAGACAGACAGACAGACACACATTGCCAGGCCACTGACAGACAATACAGAAATACAGTCTGATTTGATGATTTGACATTATTCAGCTTTTAAACAACCAGAGGACCTGAGGTGTCGAGCACAAACAACCTCATAACTCCAGCAATACTGCGTGTCTGAATGTGTGTGTGTATGTATGTGTGTGTCTGTGTGTGTCCAGATGTCATATTTCAGGTGGTCTCAACATGACACAACTTCTCCATTACCACACCAGCTGCTGCAGCATACACACAGTCTGTCTGTCTGTCTGTCTGTCTGTCTGTCTGTCTGTCTGTCTGTCTGTCTGTCTGTCTGTCTGTCTGTCTGCGGCAAGACAACTGATCACCATGACAACCTGTCAATGTGGTTACTGACCTGTGGGGTTCTCCGGAGTGATGGGGGTCCAGGTCAGTCTGGTTCGGGTGAGCAGGACATCGTGACTCTTCTTTCCCAGTTTGAAGATCCCACGCAGCACAACACATTCACTAACACACACAAACAAGACAGAGTTTATTTGGAGCAATCAGATGTCTAAAATTGATATGGATGAACTATTTTGTCATTGCAAATACTCATCAATGAAGTGACTGGTAAATCAATCATCGGCTCATCCTGATGCTACTGCTGATGTCTGAAAATAATTGCGTTCAGAGATCAAACTGTCACACTTCCTGCTGATTATGTTTGTCATTACTGAGTCTGGAGCAAACAAATTTAACACCTAACAGGGGAAATTAAGATTCTGGAAAGAAGGCATTCTGCTCACTGTAATATCATGACCATCCATCCATCAATCCGTAGCTGTTAAATGTCTGTTTAACTCGTTATGGTGGAGCACAATTAAGAGGGTACAGCCATGCGAGCAGCTCTGTGAGGCTATAGTCAGAGCGCACGCCTACATCTGCTGTCATGTCAACACACGCACTCATGTATAGTTGTGCTATTTAGCACTAAACACAAAGTATAGCTGGGGCTAATGGGGATGTGATATGTTTAGCAGGTATTTGGTCAAAAATCAAGGTGAACTGCTGTGTGAGTTAGAAGTACTTCTGCTCACTTTCCCCAAGTCTTCTGCCATTAGTGGAGGTGCTTTTTATCTCAGACAAGGCAGGTGTATCAGCTGAGGTCAAAGTTCACCAAAGTTGTCATTCATCCAAATTTATATCAAATGTAGCCCATTTTTAACCCTGACATCCATCAAACTGCAAATAACCACATCAGTTTGAACTGTGTCTGACAGCTGGAGTTATCAATAACTGTGCAGATTTACATCTAATATGAAAGACAGCTGTTTTCAAGACATCAAGTACATTTCCGTCCACTTGTTTTAAGTGGGGGTGTTTCAATTTGAGCCTCAATTCAGAAGAAAAAAAGACTTTTGCTGCTCAAGGTGCAATGGAAACAAACTCAGCAGATAAATAGTGACATGCATGAAGCAAGTGACTTAAATGTCATTCAAGCTTGAAGAGATGGCAGAGGAGGACATCAGATATGTGTGGTGCAGTGAGGAGACAGTCATAAATATTACGCCTCCATCATGTTTTCCATGCTTCCCAGGTGTCATTGTGTCCTCTTTTTCTGCAGCTGTTAGATGATACCCAACTGGACAACATGCCGCACCAGCTGTTTATCTGGATGCACCCAACTCCTAATATTTGCATACAGCAGTATTCAACAGCAGCAGATGGAAAAACACAATTGGTATTTGCTTTACACTACATTTGGATGAAAACTTTAAAATGTAAAAATGTGAGAGTTGTATAGAATCGACCTGACCTTGGGGAGCACGTGGTTCTTCAGTTGACGTGAAAGCAGTGAAATGCATGCTGGGTATTTTCATAGTAGCAGCTATATGTTGATGCACCATTCATTTATTAGAAGCATTCATTCTTTTACTTCACGTTTTTACTGCAAGGCTTTTACTTTGAAAGACTTGTGATTTCTTGATGCTCTTACTGAAATGAAGGTCACACGCATCTTGTTTCACGGTGGAAACTCACCTCTGCTGCTCTTCCTCCTCCACCTGCTGCTCCTCTTCCTCGTGTTCCCGCTTCCCTTTCTTCTTCTTCTTCCCGCTTCGTTTGTCCTTCTTTTTCTTCTTCTTCGTGCTATCTCTCTGCTCTCCCTGCAGCTCCTCCACGGGCTCCGACATGTTTACTAGCTCAACCCACGAACACACAAACAAACAAACAAACAAACAAACAAACTCGGCGGTTATGAGTTTTGTCCTCTTTGATAAACAAAGCGGCAGATAAACATGCAGTAAGCTGATCACCATCAGCAGGTTACGGTGTATTTCCGGGGTCTCGTCGCTATGGAGACAGGCAGCAGCTTTACCGGACTCGCAGCTCGGGCACGCGGTAGGTCCATCGCTGTCTAATGGACGGACGGGCGTGCGCGCTCCCGTGTACAGCTTTCTTCCAAGCGGGAGTGCGCACTCAATAAGTAAACTTAAAGCAGTTTCCTGCTGCTACGGTCGATCAGTTTATGATCAATTAAGGCAGTTCTGATTGATTATGTTACGGTTATGATTATGTTTATGTTTGGTCAAGTTTACATGTACAATTCTAAGGTTGTACTTCACATTAGTGTCCCATTAGAGCATTTCCATGTTATGCTCATTTACTTTGAATGTAGCTACTTTCTGGTCGACTACATTTAGTTGACAGCTTACTTTGCATGTTTTCGTACAAAACATGTATAATGCATTTGTCAATATTTTCTTATAAAAAGTGAAAAAATGTACAGCTTTTTCATAAAATTAAAATTTTCATTGCAAATCAACCTGAAACATTTTCTAAAATCAACTTTTGCAAAAACACTGTGTATATATATATATATGGGTGGGTGGGTGGTGTGTGTGTGTGTGTGTGTGTATATATATGTGTGTGTGTATGTATGTATGTATAGACACACACACACACACACACACATATATATATATACATACACACACACACACACACACACACACACACACACACACCACCCACCCACCCATATATATATTCACACCACCCACCCACCACCCAAAGTAAGGTTTATGCCACAGCTGCCCTAAATTAACGGCATAATTACCAAAATCATTTTTTATTTTTCTGTAATGGTTAAT